>JAHZNE010001400.1:0-80750 GCA_027744055.1 Callyntrura sp. NNG-2020 | reverse complement strand
CACCGTTTTATTTTAAGTGTCGCTGTCTCTAGTCGCTGTAAGGATGAGTTGACATGATAAAAAATATGTGCATTTGAACAATCCATTGTATTTTTGGTTTTTACCTTGTTTTCACTTGAATATCTCCCCCCACTGTGTTACTGTTTTGGGCAAAGTTGTGTTTCTAACTTGTTTGCGAAACTGTAGAAACTGCTAAAAAACTCATCTCATCATCGTCATCTTTTTTTTCTTAAACTTTTGCTCCGAAGACATACATGAAGCCACTTTTCAAAAAAATCTCACACTCTTCTTAATGAAGAGAAGTCTGATGGGATCTCTGGGATCACAACAAAGTTCACATTGTGAAGACGAAAAAAGTGAGTGAAAAAAAACATCAGTCGCCAGTCACCCATCTGAAAATGTGGGCTCCACCCCGCTTCTGTGTTCAGAATGAAAGAAGTGTGTATGTTTTCGTGGATGTATGCACGAACCTAAATGTATAAAAATCTGTGTACATATTTCCAAAATGGTTTTTTAAAACTGTCCTCAGTCTTCTCAAGCGAGCATACGAGAGAGAGAGAGAGAAAACTTACACAATGTTATATATAAAGAAATGGTGTGTTGCTATTGTCATGTATAGATAGGTGAGTATTTTGTATATATATTTTACGGTTTGCTTACCTATACGCACGCAGTAAACGTGAATTTATTTCAGGTAAAGAAGCAATGACGATGTTAACGGTAAGGGGGGCTTGGCCTGACAAGATTAAAATTGAATGTTTTTTTCTCCCTCGTTCTGTACCGCTCTCGCTTGTTGAACGCGTTCACTGTTGACGGTGCGGTGGTTTGAATTGAAATACATTAAGGAAGCAGCGGCACTTAAATTTGCTGTCGCAGAAGGATCATTCCGGTGGTGGTAAAGATAATGAATAGATTCAATCTTTGTCGTATTTTCTATTAACGAACTTCCCCCAGCAAGTGTCATCGTCATTTAAATAAATAATATGAGTGTCTCCGTGTGTGGGAATACACTTTTAGGGGTGCAGGTTAGAGTGAAATATATATACCAACCTATACACACACACTACAAAACATGCAAGTTTAAAAAATGGTGTCTATACGCACATAAATTTTCAATCTGTCATTTGATGTCACAATGAACCACAATGAGGACTTGTTGAACTAAATTTGCATCGGCGATTGCACTACGTGAATCTATTTATAAGTCAGGAGAATGACAGAAGCACACTTACCTGTTCTTTTTTGCCTACTTTTTTTATTTCAAATCAGTTTGAATCTACGTCCCTACTCACCGGGAGATGTTCATAATAATAATAATGAATCGTTGTTGTGATTATGTGATACTCAATCAAGGGAAAATGTAGTTTTAGTAAGTGAGTCCTTTGGGAAGGCAGATGGGGAAGAAATATACAGGTAGGTAGGTATGTGTATTAGGGGTACTATGCAATGTATATGTTTGCCTTTGTGCAAACATTGCGATTATTGACTAGTTGTCATGTCATAAGGGTACAAAATTGCTAATTCAAAACTCCTGCTCAGAATATTGTTCTGTGCAACTACTGTCCGTGTTTGTGGATTGTGGTATCCTGAAAATGTGACAGTTTCAATACTGCGAGGTATTAGCAAAAAATTCATTTCATTACCCAAAGTAAAAGTGCTTGTTATCCGACACAGCTTTCAGACATTTCACGTCCGTCTTTCCGTCACTGTAAAACAGGTTCATATTTGCACAAAAATGAGTAATAATGATGAATTATCTGTGTTTTTTCTGTACGAATGGTTGTATTGCCGGCAGGCAGTCTACAGTTTATTCTCTTAATTATTTGCAACAATGGGCAAAATACGTGTTATTTGAATAAAATGACGACGAGGAGAAGCAGGGTGGCAACCTTGTAAAATGTTCCTGTATGTAAACTTGTCCAAAAGCATAAAAGTATAAATGCTTTGATGCATCGTTGCTTCTTTTTAAAAAATCTCCTTTTTCTGTTTTTTAAAACTTACCTTACCTTACACTTTGCCAGAGCATGCTGCCTGTTACCTTGAGATTGACTTGTTCATTTGTTCCAGTTGAGTATAGTTGATTCTACAAGAAATGACTAGAATCTTTGAAACGATGCAGTTGATATTAAAAAAGATTGTGATCGATTTGAATAGGCGATGATGTTTTAAATGTAGATCTAACAATGGTTGAACGAAAAACAACAATCACGCTTGAGTACAGTGGAGTAGATATAGATAGATATATATGTATAGGTAAGCGTAATATGTGACGAGACAACCGTATTATACATCGCTTTACAACAAGGCCATCGGAACTGATCAGGTCCAAATAGTTTTCTCGTTGCTGGTCTGAAACTTTGGGTTGGGTTCAAAACGTGCCTTTTTAATAATACACAAAATTGGTCTACTGACTGGAAAACATGTAGCTATACAAGTTACAAATACAAATAAAAAAAGTCAAGTACAATTTTAGCCGATCTTTGTGGCCAAGACTTGTTGTTGGTTTATCAAAATCATCTTTTAGATACATGCCAGATAGGGGAAAGTATAAAGTTATATTTAAATATTACTAAATATACAACAGGGTTTCTTTGTTTCGTAGAACAACTATTTTTGCTGAGAGAACAAAGTGCTCAAATGATCCCGTTAGTTTAGAAAACATGACGTTACAATAATACAATGTATTTTCTAATGGTATATAGCGGTTGTGGTGAAAAGGGTGTAGCCAGTTTTCAATTATGATGTTGAGGTGGATGGAAATGGTTTTCCGCAAAATTTGAATAAAATTCAGTGCCACGATACCAAAAGAAAGCTGAAAATATCTTGTAGTAACAGTTTTAACAAACCCTGCAATCATTTATAAAAAAAATAAGATAGACGGTCACTGGGCTTGACATTATTAATTATTACGTTTGCAGTGGGATGTCCAATTTACCTGGCAAAATTGTTTTTACCTTTTAACAAAAATGACATCCCTATCCGTCGCAGTTGTTAGTAAAGATTGATAAAATTAAATTTAGACGGGCATAATTGAATTTTTCGTAAAGTAGTATTGTCAGTTACTATTTAGACCGTAAAACATTTGATAATCTAACCTGTGATAAAACTGGATATATTTTTTATGTTGCCACCCGCAACTATCCTTAATTTCCTATCACCTTTATTATCAACCTTACGGGCTTATCTATCCTAGTGCAGGATGAGAGCCATTCGATTTCGTGCAATATGATGTAAAGTAAAAGTTACTAAAACCCTCGCATATCCCTATTAGAAACCTGGACAGCCTCACACAGACGGTCATCAATTCACGAGTTGATTTACACAAATGGCAACAGCAACTGACTAATAACGCACACTTTCCTGAGGATACATGTGCGAGTGTGTGTATGTGTGTATGAGAGAGAGTCCGCTTACATTTTGGAAAATGACAATAGCAAAAAGTCATCTCATCCAAAGTAAAAATACATGTTCAACAGTTAAAAGCCTGACCTCCGTGATCTTGAATAAACGACAGATACATGAATGTACACACAGACAACAAACAACACGACGCAGACACTAGTAGATACACATCCATACAATAAAACTATAAATCTAAGCATTGGTTAGTTTATCCATTTAAACTGGTGATGGTGCTGGCGCAGCCACTACTTTGCCTGTCATATATACCCGTCCCTGTTGTCAATTCATTATGCGCACAATGTGTGCACATACATCCACAATAAATAAATATTTGATAGAAAGATTCGTTTTGCCGCGGTGGTAATGCTGTTCCTGTAGGAATCGTACGTACCATCTCCAACGATATTTTATAATGCACAATTTTTTTGCATTGATACAATGTCACAATTCTCTTTGTTGCAGTAGTAGATGTGTAATCTACGGGGTGAAAAAAAAATATGGTCAGAGAGCCATCCGTGATAATGACAATAACAACAGAGATGACGACGGCGAGATGACTGATTCATTTTTATGCGTGAAGATGTATGAAGTGGAATATACAGTGTGTGAGTGTGAGCACTATTTATACTTCTATGTAGCAATATTGTTTTATATAGAGTATCATTGGGTTGCGTATGCAGGTCCATTGTCAGATGTGAAACGACGAGAATCATATCACCTCACCATCCTCATGTTTTAATACGAAAAAGGTTTTTAAACAGAATGAGTGAGATGCAAAGGTGTGGAGTGTGGGCACCTGTTGTACTCTTTGATTGGTTTCCCCTGCGGATGGACTTGATGCATGAGAGAGCGAGGTATGGTTTTTCTTTGCGTTTCAGTCTTCTCTCTCCCCCTCCTCTCTCTCTCTCTCTCTCTCGCCCTTTCGAGCTACGCTGGTGATCAAGCGCCCAGTGCTGTTTTGCTGTTGAACAGAAACGTACTTGACAAGAGATTACTCGTCTGCTCTACGCCAGCAAACAATACTTTGTTCTGTGTGCATCGTTGATAGTTGTTCGTTTTAAAAAGTGCCTCCTTTCATACATCTTGTCCCACGCGAGCACTTTGGCTGTAGTCATAAGGCACTAAGGAAAAGAAGTGCCTCACTCAGAAGTCAAAAGTGATCTTTCCATCGTGTACAGAAAAAAAACACTAATCAAAAAAACAAATCACGAGGACAAATTTGTCGAGTATTTTTTTATTTAAAAAACATGTGAAATTAAACTGTCCGAATATTTTAATTGTAAAAAGAAGTGATGTTTTTTGTTCAGGTGGAAAGTATGTGCACTTTATCGTGCATAATTTCAAGTTTTGCATAATATGCGTGCCGAAGTGACAAATTATCCAGAGTAAATGCGTTAAAGATACATTTACTAGTTGAGAAATCAGTAAACTTTACACTGCTTTTCTGCTACAACTCTCTGAAATCCCTCGCGGTGAATTTTTAACCAGCGAGATCAAATACAGATTTACTTCTACTTGACTACTTATTTACTTTGGTAACCAGCACTCCATCGACGTTCTTATGTCGCTCAGACTTTCCTCATTTTCTGTTCCTAATTCCTCAGTATTTCCAGTGCAAATGGTCATGCCAATTAGAACTGCTCAATATTCTACCTGCTTGCAAGTCACCATGACTGAATATCCTGAAACAAATGTAAGTTCCTTTATTCACTTAGAAAACGGTTTTATTGCATACATGGTTTTACAAAATCAAGGCAAAATACAGCGCTTTTCCGTCACACACGGTAAATAAATTCACCCGCGACTTGCCTCATACAGAAATTTCCATACATATTTTTGGCAAACATTACTAGCATCATCAGTGTGACACTGCAATCTACTCTGCTAAATTTGTCATTTGTTGTCATTACTCTGCTCACAATCCTTAATGTTGACAATAATACGTATTACGCATACTTTGGAACAAAGTTTCACAAAAATGCAACATACACTCCACGGTATAAGTTAAAGGTAGCCATTTCCTCGTTTTTTGGCGACGTCTGATTTTCACAGACGTTAAATTCACTGCTTCATGGCAATTAAGTTCTTTGAAAATAATATACTAATTTAAAGTGCATTTTCTCTTTTCTATTATTACACGTTATGTCCGTGTTTCCGGCTAGACTGTTGTTAAGTAGCGATAATTTGTATACAACAATGCTGCTGTTGCAAAGCATCGTTTCTTTTCATACACACTCACACACGAGAGAAAAAAAATACACAAAATAAACTCAGCTTTCTACCTCCTCTTTTTTCACATTTCCTCCTCTTACTACTAGAGAAGCCACTGTACAATGTGAGAACACTTGTAATATTTCAAATGCAGATGTCATTGTTGTGAGGAGAGTTACGTTGTCGAGATTTGGTTCGTAATTAATGAATTAATATTCAATACATGTTTCCGACATCGACAGGGGCAGTGGAAAACGTGCTTTCCAAACCTGTTAGCCATATCTATATGAATTTTTTTTGATGCGGTTAAAATCTGTCTTCCATTTTTAGACAGTGCGGATAATATCTTGAGGCTGTATTTCTCATACACCGATTTTTCGGCAGTAGTAGGGGCATTTGCACCTAGTTGGCTTACGTGCACTTGTACGCCGTTCATTGATATACCCGAGAAGGATTTTTAACAATTAAATTCATATGAAATAATACTGACGATAATAATACATTATTAATCTGTTCTTATTGTACGTACATTACGAATCTAGTAAGTTGATAGTGCATGCATGCCAACGTCAAAAGAAATTAAATATGTCTTGCCTAAAAGTGTACAGGGTAGTGCACACGGACAAAATAGGCTTGAATGTAGGTATGTACATATCAACGCATTAAAACATCATTTGGCGATTACGTTGTTGTAACGCAGCCAAAGGAAAAGTTTATTTTGTTGTCGTTTCCGGACAGGAATTTCACAAGAGGATATTTTTGTATGTTTAAACTGGAAGAACCCTCCCGCAATGTCAATAAGCAAACAATACAGATTATCGTTTACGAACGGGTAGTAATATGTGCCATCATCATGACAAGAAACTCAGAAAAGGTATTGCACGTTCGTAGGTAATGCAATTTTAACTTGAAACTGCAAAAAGGAAAGTAGGCCTTGTGGATTACTATTATTATGTAAAGTAAATAGCTAAACATCCTTTTAAGCATGGGAAATGATCGAAATAAAAAATTAACTCTTCAATTTTCACGACAATTCCTCTCTACTAATTCATTCGTCATCAGAGTCATGCATATGCATACATAATTGTTTACGCCGGCGGAATTTCCACGCAGTACATCAGAAACTTTCCTTTCATTAATAGCTCCTCGTTTGAAAGTTGGGTTTGAATGCGTACGTGAGTGCGTGTGACTCCCTGTGTGTGTAAACATGATTGCAAAAAATATTTGTTCTTTGTAAATTATACAGATGTGGCAGGAAATAGAAAATGTCCTTCTCAGTGATGGAGGTCACGTTACCAGCAATTCCAATCGGTATACTCACCTACACTCTTCCCATCATCACTCACATCATAATCACTCGTGTCCCACTCCTGCTGTTGCAGGTGATTCACCGTCGTCGTTATCAGAGGCCACCCCGCTCACCAATAATAGCAATGATGCAACAAACACCACCATCACAGAGGCTCATCATCATCACACCCATCACCATCTTTCCAACAGATCCCCGAGCATATACAGCAATCCCAGGCAAAATTCTCCTCCTTCCAACACCACCGGGTCTGAAGTAACTACCGGGCATCAGATTTCCCCCGCCTCTTCTTCATCTTCGTCTTCTTCCGCCACTTCATCTTCGTCGTATACAAATCTTAGTTACAGTTTCCCCTTCTCTGGTGCTAGACACAGTGCATCCGTAAATTGCGTCAGTATTTACAAGAAGCAGGAATCTCAAGCAAGTAATAATAAAAGCAATACGAACGAAACAAGCAGCAGCAGCAGCAACAACAACAACAACAACAATACTAGTAATGTTAATAATAACAATAGTAGTAGTGGTAGTAGTAGCAACAATCGAAGTAATGCAGGTGTACTTAAAAGTGGGGGTGAAAATGCAAACATTTTGTGTAATAACAATAACAACAATAATAATAACAGCGTTAAAGATTTAACTCGACCGATCAAGTTGGAGGTGGACACATCGGTGGACTATAACGGTTTATACAGTAACGTTGATTGCGGCAACGTGTCGCACGGTGACGATAGTATTAGTGGTAGTCCAGTAAATGAAAAAGAAAAGAATTCATCGAACAAGCCAACGAATGCAGTTTCAAGTCGTCATGGCCAAAACATCAGTCCATACAGAGATGCGTATCTTTCTCCCGGAGGAGTGGAGCATTTCACCCCAATGAATTATGACCGTATCGGTAGCTTGAAACAAATGTTTGAGTCCAAGTCTGCAATAAACAGTGGGATAAGTGGTAACAGTGCTGGTGGTATTGGCACACTCAGCAACAACAGTGCGGCGGTTTGTTCAACTAGTGGATACACTGTGCCGATAATGGACAGTCATATTTACACGGCAAACTCCGCACGTGAAAGTGAGAGTGGCCTGGGTAATCTTAGAGATTTTACTAGTGGAGGAAGCAGCAATTGCAGCTTATACAATGGGAACCACTTTCAAGCGACGCCGCAGTATATTCATCCACATCATCACCACCACCTCATGCATCCTCCGCCACCGCCACAATGCCATTCTCACTATTCCCCAAGTACGAGTCCACAGAGGGCTATTGAAAGCGGGGTGCCTTGTACGAATCCTCTGGGAAATTCGGCATCTCCTTTCGGTGCGCATTATGGTCAAGCACCATGTCAAAATTTTTCTGGTAATGCAGTGTCCGGATCTGCAGGAATATCCTACGCTGCCGCACCTGTGAGTTGTTTGGACTACTCAAATAATCTCAACATCAATGTAAACTTGAATTTTCAAGGGGTGCAAAACAATCTGTCGAGGCTGCATCATTATCACCAGCAACATGTACCACATCAACGAGCAAGTAGTGGTAGAATTGCGGGTGCCTCCACCTCTCCGGGTCCAAATCAAGGGCATCATTACAGTTTTAAAGTTATGACACCTCCACTCTCGCCACATATATTAAACGGGCACGGTGCTGGTGGAGGGAGCAGTAGTAACAATAGTTTTCTTAGTTCCTCGTCTACATCGTCTAGTAGAATCCCTCAACCACACGGTCACCTCTCACTCTCCTATGCGAATTACCATGGAAACCCGTTGTCGACCCCTTCAGGTTCCAGTCCACTGCAAAATGCCAGTCATCATAATCACAGTCACCACCATTCTCACCAGTCCATTTCATCGTCTCAACTACCCCCTTCGTCTTCATCAGCAGGGCCAACAGCAACAGGAAATCAACAATCAGTCCATACCCCAGCGCTTAGTCATCTTCACATGAACTCGCCTTTATTTCAGATTCATCATCATTCCCAAACAAGCTTTCATCCTGCTCATCATCATCATCACCATCATCATATGCACGACGGCCTCCAACACGTCTCAGGTAGCCCCAGTAACACCAATCCACTCTCTGCTGCCGCTGTAGCTGCTGCATCAGCCGCTTCTGCTGTCGTCTCAGGAAATCCAAGCAGTGCTGGTGGCCCGGTGCTAGCCGCTAGCTGTGTAAACAGACACAGTTGTGCAGCGGGTGTACTTGCGTGTAATAAAAATTAGTTTCCGTGACGTGACATCCACCACGAATTCCACTTAACACTTGAAAACCACCAAGACAACAGACGTAAATGACTTGTGGCTGTTTTCCTGATGTTTTGTATAAATTCAGATACAATCATAAAAAAATATACAAAATTCGCAGTAGTACTTTAATCCTTAATTAGATGCAACAGTAGTAGTAATGAAGCAATTTATCTAGCTTTCGCGTATATCATTGACTAAGTTGTATTCTGCTGCTATCTCAAGTTATCATATCACAGATATCCACTTTTAATATTTTACAGAAATACATGAGAGAAGAGGGAGGTGATCTCAATTCCCAGTCCTTTCAGTTTGAATTTACTGTTGTACCATACATTAGTGTATTTAGATTTTCTTTACGTAAATGTGCAAAAAAATTGTATCATGTCATACTACTCCTCGGACAACTATTTATAAAATATTATTAATAATTGCTATTATTATTATTATTAATATTATTATTAATTACATATGTCATAAACACAGAAATGCATGATTCCAATTTAATTTTTTAATTACAATCCTGGGTTTATGCCATGTAGTACTTACTATTTATATATGTATGATTAGAAATTTGTGTATAATAGCAACAAAGAACAACATTCTATTATATAGCTCCTCTTTACCGTTGTTATTGTTATTATTATTACTGCTAAGGTATACATCATTTTCTGTTACCTATATTATCTGTTATGTGTATTATGATTAATTTCGCAGCAATCGTACTAGACTAGTATAAACCGTTTGATTAGCGAATTCCATATTATATTAAAAAATACATAATATGCTGTAGTTATTACTATTTTCCACTAATGTCCAACCAAAGTCTGGATAATTCAATAAAAAGATTATTTGATGTGTAATTTCTTGTCATTCCGCCTTCTTGTGGGGATAGCCTTATTTTTTCTTTCCATTAAAATTGTGACTGGTATAATACAACAGGAGAACATTACGCACCACATTTGTATTTGATGGATCTGTTTACTGTCTCTTTCTCCACCTCGCTCTCTCTTTCTCTATTTTCTCCTCGTGCCATTAATAGTGGCAGTGACAAAATGATTAGAGTTGCATGCACCTAATAAGTGCTCTTTTCGCTGGTAGCAAATAAAAGATAATATCGCGTGCTCACCTGATTAAACCATGATGGAGTCATCAACTACTTCTTCAAGCAGAACAAGTAGATAGAGTCGACCAGAAAAAAAACTTTTTGTTGAATTCATACTACATAAAGTGAATTGCCTTTGGGAAGAGAGAGAGAGAGTGAGTAGCATTTATATTTTTTATGCTTGCATATATGAAACCCTTACAAACATGAATTGATAAGGTATTACACAGTCAGTCAATACTATCAAAGGCACCCCATTACGTTTTTTGTACATTATGCGGGTTGAAAAAACACCACCAGGCGAGGTGATTATCACTGGAGCAATAACAGCACCTTGCTTCGAGTCGACTATGCAAATATAATTATCAGATTGATTGGATCATTGATTATTTACAAGACTAACAAACAAACGTGGGGAAATATCTGTGAGGCTTGCTGGCTTTATGCTGAATGCAACAAAGTGGAAGCCTGTATATGTAGTGTGGTAGTAATAGTAATACAAAGTTAAAATATAAACTGTGTTGAACCCCAGTATCACGCATTACTAGGAAGTGTACGTGGTAAACAGTTGTATATTACCACATCATCACCATCATCATCAGGCAATCTCATTTGATAGAAATTAGGATAATAAGAAAATGTGTCGCGTTAGTGAGAACGTGTAGTACTTCAGCATTTCGTTCCATTCAGTAGCACCGTACAGTTGATCTCGAACATAGATTCAGAAAATGCGCTGTTACTCCAACACGAGTACATATTTAAGCACAATTGCATTAAACAAATCAAATTTTGGCCCTTTTTAATTTTCAAGCCATTATCTACTTTCAAATGTATCTGGGTAAATAGTACAATGTTCCCCTGACGACCCTACCAAAAATAATAGCGAAATTGCACGCTTATATTATTATTATTTATCCACCTAGGATTTGTCTGTCTTTTCTATGGTAAAGAGTGCATCAACAATTTTTGGTGCGGATCCCTCATCACCAAATATATTGAACCCTTAAAAGTATTTAAGTATAAAAAGGAGCAGAGCCCAGAAAACAGCAAAATGCATATACAGATGCGTGAAATTATCAACCTAGAAACACAAGAAATAATGATGACGGAAAAATTCGTATAGATTATAGGCATTCTAAAGGAAAATGAGACTAGGATAAGAAAATATTACAAGTTGCAAGTGTATTTATGTCTGTGTTCAGTCCGCTAATGGAGTGTTACAATTAAAGCTATTAGCCGTGCTTCATTTGAATAGCCTTTATATGGGATAACTGCATTACATTCATGCATATTAACCCTTTATCGCTCACAAGTCTTTCTTTGCCATCGCAATTCATAGCGATATTTTTTATATTGAATATACGTGCGCTCGCTTTACATTTTTATACTTATGCTTTATGCATGTGTCTTACGAAGACAAAATAAACGCAAAGGAAAAAAAGTTGAAGCAAAGGTTTCTCCCTCTCTCAGCGGCATTCTTCCTTAACAAATGGTATCCCTGAATAATGGTTTATTCTCTTTTGCTGTTCTTTCATTATAAGCGATTTTTACAACGCTTTTGCTTGAAGAAAATAATAATAATAATAATAACAGTGCATTTCATTTACCCCATATTATACAAATACAACGACCGTCATGTCAGTATTTTCTCTTGCACTCGTGCTATAATGGTATGCCATGCAACACTTGGGTATATATAGGCAGGTATAATTTAAGAGTTTTTTTTCGAAATTTTGTTCAGTGTGCACAATGGTGGTGACGAGAAACAGAAAGGAAAAGGTTAAAAATGGAGAGAAAAATCACCATTAGCCTGTGAGATTTGAGGCTATAAGTACAAAAGTGATGTTTGGATGCAGCTTTTGAAAGGAAGAGTTCATGCAACTTGGTCAAAGCAGCTCTCGGTTGGAAAACAGCTGGACTGTTGTTTCATTTCAGACAAGAACTTACTGACTACATGACGATTTTTATGATTGTGCTCCTCCGTCGCCGTCCTCGCGTTGTAAAAATTGTGCTCAAACTACATTATTATCTCTGACCGATATATTTATTGCTTTCTCCACCCCAAGTCAAGCATAAAGAGAGAACGAGGGAGAGAGAGGGAGAGAGCTTTAAAATAATAATGAATAGAAGAGACTCTTTGTGGATTCCTCGTGACTAACGATTCATGTGCATTCAAATTAGACTGGGAGTTTTTACCTATTTAAGACTTAAAAACATACAGTGACGAATGTCCTTTAAAAACTTTAAAAAGGAGAGGGAGAGAGAGAAGTGGCGTACTTGGAACGATCAACTCCATTCAAGTAATAATGCCTGGATTACATTACAAGTCGAAATTTAGAGCATTCTACAACAAACAACAACAACAGCCTGGCATCCTCTTTGTGTTTTTATAATATATTCTCTCTAATTTAACAAAAAAACGCTAAAACAACAATGCAGCTCATAAGCCGACCCAAAAATTTATGCATACTATTCTTATCAACGTGCATTCCAAAAGCAACTTTTAATTCAAACCTCTTAAGAACAGAAATAAAGGGGGTATTTCATTTCATTACAGCCATTGCCTTCTTTTTCCTGTCGGGCTAATGAATATTGAGCAAGTTTGCTCTCATTAATTAACACCCACGCGACTCATAAATCTGACGGGAGTGTATGACCAGTGAGAATTGTTGTATGCAGGTGAGCATAGACTACCCCTCATCTCCGACAGATCAATTATAAGCAACTTGCTCTTTAAAGATTGCTTTATGAACTGATGCTGAAGTGGCTGTGAGCAATTTTGTCGGAAGGTAATGGAAAAAATTACTTAACCCTGTTTTCAATTTGAATTCTGTCTGTCTGACTCCTTCTTTTGTTACTACACACAATGATCCAGAACGAACAGTGTTTCTCTCTTTGCATTTTTTCTTTTAGTCCAACTCATCCACGAGTTCTGCAGGGAAACCAAAAGTAGAACAAAGCTATTTGTTAAGCCTACTCTTAATGCCTTTTTGTTTAAAAACGTTGTTCACCGTCGTGTTTCCATGAAAATTTCCCGTCAGCAATTTCCCCGTGAAACCGTAGTCCTGCAGTAGATGATTGTATTATTTTGTCATGCTTCCTCTGTTATGCGACGTCCTAATCAGACATATATAACCTAACCTTATCAAGCGAACCTAACGTAACATTACCTAAAATTGAGCCTAATTAAATTTTAGTTATACTTGGCATTCGAAATGTTAGCAATTTTTGTAATTGCCACATGGGAAATTGTGTTAGGTGGCATGGTATCATCGGAGAATTGTGTACAACGGTACGGCGGATTTTCTGAGGGGAATCTTCGTTATGTGATGAACAATGATGATGACTGTAGAAGCAAGTCGGTTATTGCATTGTTAAAATCATTAAAAACACTATAGCCCATTTTGTTTTTCACCGTGGTGATGACGATTATAAGCAGTATAGTAAGAGAACGAGGTGGTTGATTTTGGTTGCCTCTGAAATCCTGACAACAGTTTGATACAATTGTAATTGAATGCCGGGAGGTAATTTGTTGTTTCGCACTTCACTCGCCAATCCATACCATTCTCACTTTGACGGTCAACAACGGCAGAGAACTATTAGCAGGGAAAAAGTATTTAAACACAAGAAAATCATAAAGGCCACTTGCCACCACAATAACTTTGCGCTGCGTTGATGATGTAATATTTTTAGGTTTTCAGCTACACAAGTAGTGGCAAAATTAAATCTGCCAAGGTAAGTATTTCATGAAAGGCGCTCTCGCATCATTCCACCGCACTCACCACAACAGTACTATGAAGTCTGAGGTAGGACAGCTTTACCGTGAATATGGCTAGGGACGCCAATAATGCCGCCGCAGATGCCACAAATACGACTCTCTACTGATGATACTAGAGTGTCAGTGTTGAATGACCAGAAACAATGGCAAGGTAGGCGAAAGTAACTCAAAAACTATTATTAAAAGCTCATCACTTTGACCAACTGCGTCGTTTACTGTAAATTATTTAAAAAATAGTTCACATCCCGGTACTGAACCGTACCGTCGTTGACCCACTCATCCATCACGAATAGAGGAGAAAGTTCAATGGAACTTGTAGCAGAGAATACCACCGGAGGACTGAGCAACGTTCAATAAATAAAGGATTGCTGTTGGTGGCATGCTGTGAGAGTTAATTTTAATGGCATGGTAAATGATTAAAAGCCTCAGGAAACATTCTCCTCTTCTTCCACTTGAAATCGAGGATTGTTACAGACTTACATGTGTGTGTACATGTGGTAACCACCGCGCCAGGAACAACTGGTTTATAAGAGTATTTAAGATACTTTATGCTTATGAACGCTCTCGATGGCATGCAGACGTTAGGTGTTTGTCTGTATGGTCGCGATGATTTTTCAAACCCCAACGAGACTCAAAGCGCAGCCAGCCACTTACCACAGTTCTGTAAAAAAGTAGCATTAAACAATTATATGACGGCACTGATGATAATCATTGATCATTAAAATTGAGAATGAACACAATAAATTATTCTCCGCTGGTTCCGCTGTCATGGTCAAGCTATATTTTGATTTCAAGGTAATGCACAATTGGGTTTGATTGATCAGTGGCAGGGGTTCAATCAAGGTCTCAAAAAATGCCGACAATATGGGGATATGTGAGTTATTTAAAAGCTCCAGAATTCCGTTACTTATCACGAACAATATTAGAAATTAAGTCTTTATTGGTGTGCTGCTTTATTCTGGCATGTTGTATTTTACGAGTATATTGTGCTAGTTAGCCAGGTAAATTACGGGGCTGCGTCCACTGATACCGCAGGGAATAAGTTTAAAGGAATTTTTTGTGCGTAATAAACAGATGCCTGCCAAGTTAACTACCAGACAACCACAAATTTTAGTTAAACGGCTCCTTAGTACCTATTAACATGACGTTCAAGAAAAACTGTTTAGACACTACCTTTTATAATGTCACTGTATTTACAACCCAACTGTACTTTTTTTAAATTGACATATCTCGAATATTGTATTTATGCGTTTCGTTCGAGTTCGTTTTAATGACCTCTCTGTCAGGATACTAGAAAGTTTGCGTGCATTTCGTAGTTTCACGCAACAAGGTGCAGAGCCGCATAATACTAATAATATCTAATAAAAAATACCACATGTAATAATCAGATTGTACCTCCAGTGATTCTACAATATTTCGCTACCAGTCAGTAATCTTACCGCTCACGGAAGAATAAGAAGGATCCGTTCCGCACAACAGTAAAACGGAATTAAACATATTCGGTAATAATAAATACAAGACGTTCTGTACAGTTTCCTGAGTTAATAAATTTCAAATACTGAGAAATAAGAGTAAGCGCTTTGGAATCACAATATATGATCATGTTTGATAGCGTCTGATATGAAATATAAACTTTACACACACAAGTCCATGACGACAGTTCTCTAGTTACTCCACTGCTCGTACCGTACCTGGTCTGTTATTTTAACACGCCATCATTTGCAAACATCATTTTCGTCGTCATAATTTTCTTTTTACCTGCGCGTACCACGTTACTTTATGACAACGCAACAAAAAGATACACCATTCAACATTCTGCGTAAAGCATCACTGCTGCGGAAGTGAGGGTTGACGCCAAGTGCACTTTACGTTACAATGGTGGTGGTTCTGACGCGTACCTACCGGAGGTTGGTAAGACGAGCTGCTGTTGTAAAGAGAAGAAAACAAGCCTTTTGATGATGCTCCTCTCACCCGAGAACACCCATAATACAAAAGGTTTAAATTTTTAAGCACTCGAAAAGAAGCTTACGTGTGTACTTACACCAGACAACATTTATTATGCAAATCGGGTTATAATAATATCAGCAACCTGAGACCAACATGTTCCTCTAATGCCACTCGTTACTCATAAAAGAGAGGAAAGTAAATACATGTGTGTGTGACGTTTACAGTGAACACCGCGTAAGGTACGACTACATGAAACGTGCGAGTGCACTCATTTGGTACCAAAGTTTTAGCTTTAAAACTTTTCCGTGGGCCTTTACTCCACATGTAAAGAAAAGTCAACATTCACAACAGCACAGATAAAAAAAGGCAACCAAAAATGTAACAAATCCACAAAACATTTTTCAGTATAAAGAATGGCCTTCTCTTCACAGTAAGTTACGCCAGCATGACATCTGCCTTGGCACGAGTTGGGTGAAATGAGAAAAGGGATACAAGAATATTATTGTATGCATGTAGAAATAAAGCATGTAAATAGTATTAACTATTAACTACTTGACTTCAACCCCTTTCCGTATCGGTGATATTTTTTCGTAAAGTGCGAGCGACTACGCTGTTTGTTAGGGGTTTCCAACAGAAACGAGAGAGAAAAGAGGAAAAAATGATGGTATGCGACCAGAGACCTGAAAGGAAGGTCTGCACACTTTCAATTTTGACTTTTTACGTGCCATTATCACTCCGTATGCACCACGAAGTGTGTAATCTCAACATCTCACATTATGCACGTTAGGTAACGTAATATTACGAACAAATTATATCAAATCATGCCACATACATGCACACATTATGTACACCTGCCACACGACACCGTCAACCTCGACGTCATCCTTCTGTTGTCGTTACCCCAATCTACATGAACTAGCAAAACTGACTAAATCGGGATCGTAGTAGTATTTTCCCCATCTTTTGGGATACATTCCATATCGCCTCACCGACATTGTTCCATTTCCCATTCTCCTCAGTATCATCATAATTTATATCATTCCGAATATCTTGTACGAGCGAAAATTATCAAGTTCAGTGAGCAAGACGAAGAGGCTGATGGCTGGTGATGATGTGCATGTACCTATCTCCCTGTGCATGTGCGTATATTGTCAGCAAGTGAAGAAAGACCCTGCTGCGCTGCAACTTCAGGTATTTAAAGTAGATTTAAATGAGCTCTTCACCTACGCGACGAACTTGATGTACAAAAGAAGGAAAAGAAGTGAAATCATAAATAAAATGAGTGTAGAAATGTTTCTTTCGTAATATTGAAATAATCGTGATGAACTGGTAGTATACTTTTTTTACAAGCATCTCTCTCTCTCTCTGTCCCGTCTACTATTATGCCTTCTCTATAGAGAGAGAGATGGTTACGCTGACTGATCACAATCAAGACAAAAACAGTAAGTTGAACTTTGAGGGAGAGCTGAGAGCGAGAAAATTTACATGGAAAAGACAAATAAGCGGATGGATTGAACACGAGTCAGACTGCAGACTATATATTTTTTTTACAAACGCAGTACATATATCCAGTGTTTTTTGTTATGTGATGTTATAATAAAAATGATATTTTCTTTTTCCTCTTTGTAAAATCTTTGATACGCGGTGCTCAAAGAAAATAATTGCTTTTATCACGGCACAGAGATCATCCAACCTTGTGACACCCAAAATTGTTGTTTGCAGAAGATTCTTACGGATAGAGGGGGATTGCAATGCTAAATATAACTCGGCAATGGAAAGAGCAACAAGTGCATTCATATTGGCTTCCGGTTGCAGAAATGCTGCAGCGTGTTTCGAATGTTGAGTGTCAGTTACTGTGATGTGTATTCACCTTACAACTTAATTAGACCGAGTTTCAAATTAGAATACGTGAAGTGTAAAAGGGATTGTGGACGAGATCAAGTTCAGACGATGGGATGTTGTGGTGGGTTGTAGCGTTTCTAAGGAAAACTCTGTATCGAATAGTTAATAAAATGTCTGCAGTAAAATAATAGAATTGAAACACGGTTATAAGTGATGAGTCTTTCAGTGGATTATTATCATCGTGATTGTTGTGACTCACATCACTTGTAATAATAATGATCATAAAAGTAACAGAGTAACAACAACAACAACAACATGGGTCCAAGCCGGAGATTTGATGGACATGTAATGAGCATTTCATCGCAGATGTTTAATAGGGTGTTTATTGTTTTGACAGACAGTTTCAATTCCCGCAGCCGTCAGTTTTTTTACGGATGCTATTTAAAAGCATGGATAATAATGCGCTGTTATACGTTCAAACGAAAGAATGGAGCAGGTAGAAAGAATAATGTGGAAAACTTCAAATGAGCATGAATGACATGGTTTTACATTATGTATGATATTTGTTGGAATGTTAAATTTACATTTACTCATTTCGGTCAGCCAATTTGATTTCGATCAATCGAAAGAGGGAGTATTACCGTCGTCAGTAAATGCAACATGCACAACCCCATGTATATTCTTCCTGACAAAACCCAAAAGCCTCACAGATAAAAGTTTCGGATTGGCTCATTTAAGTTAATTAGAACTTCTTGGCTGTTGTCTTGGCGATATTTGTTTACAGGCAGGCCATTGCCGAAAATCGTTCGCCAATGTTGCAAATATTCAGTTTAGCACTGGATTATTAAAAAAACAACTGTTGTTAATTTTGGGGCGACCTTATGATAATTTAAATGGATATCTTTTCCCCTCTTTATCTTTAATCTTTAGAGCTTAAACGTACAGTCGGTAAGCTCATATCGTGTCCCTGTAGTTATCATGTTTTAGAAAAGGATCTTGTCAAAAGGACAAGAGCAGTAACGAGTGACCCATCATTTTTATTTGTGAAGTAGCCCATGTGCCATATGTCTCCAACAACCGCATTACTGGGATTACTGTCACTTCTATTCATTCGTTTATGTGTGCATGCAACCAATTAAAAAACAAGTACAAAGTATCTCTGCGGGTAACTGATACCAAATAGCTGACAGTGTCACATTATATAATCGCATAACGAGAGTCAAAAGCTGTTAATGTAGTTGTTCCTCTATTTCGCTCCGACCATTTTAACCGGAACAGTAATGCTTATTTCAGCAGCGCGATAATGATAATGATTATGAAAATCGTAGTATGAACCTGCTTCCAGTTAATGGTTTGACAATATGGTCACGTGGGTGTTGTTAGGCGCAATAGCTAACAATGTTTTCGGCTACTCATTCCCCTGTCATGTAAGTAACTTGCTTCAATGTATTACAACCAAAGGAGCAAAACAATTACAGAAAAATGTAAAATCATTGCTTTGATCAAAAATTATGTTATTTCATATGGAAAGTTCTTTGACCTTTCCTTTGTAGTTTTCGCCATCAATGATATAAAAATGCAGGGGGATGCAAAACAGTTTGTGGATTGTAGGTTGGCACATTAAGCATGACGCGGTTTTTCATTCTCGCATATATTGCTACCGCTGCACCGTTGATCATCATAGTCAAATTTCAAATACGTCACCGCCACTGCCACCGGCGGAGATATTTTAAGCATCACAGCTACAAAGTATGACGGGATGTTGCTGTGCATGTAGCAGTGTCATGTATTAGTGTTATTTAGCAGGTATTTTTTGCACAAATTTAAATACCGTGCAGTGCGGTGAATCAGATGTATATATGGGGGAAAGGAAGTTATTTTCATATTTCCTATTCCATGATGGACAGTACCTCATAGTTTCAGAGCAGATGACTAATTACATAATGTTATGAAATCATAAAGCATTTATTATGCCTTCGTGCCTTCTGCGGATACATTTTCAAGCTTTGCACTACTTATCCAAGTGTTACGTTGATGGTTAATACCATGTTGTTATTATTATTCAGGCATTCTTCAAGGTTGTGAGTAGAACTATGCAAGAAATGTGTTTACAGTACAACCATAAATATAAACTGTTGATATAATGAGGTTTGGACAACATAATTGAACGAGTTGCAACTCTTTAGTTTTGTTTCACGCATAAATCAGCGTTGAGGTAGAATTGGAAAGTTGAATCGGCATCGTCGAAATTAAAGGCATTTTTGTAAACAATTTTGTCCACGAGACGGGAAATGGAAGATATAGGGTGTTGAAGATGAAATCCGACCACTACTATGCTACGAGTGAAAATTGAGGATTAATTAAAAGCATTAATTTAAATTGGCTGCCTTTTGAGCCACTAGGCAGAAGTAAGCAGAGGTATAAAAAATACAATTTTTATACGCTGTCAATATTAGTATTATTAGGTATTGAGGAAAATACGGCGTTGAAAAAGTGAACATACGTTTTAGAAAGATTTATGGGATAACTTTGGCTCATGACATGATCGTGTAACTTCTAAATGCTTGACTTTTAACTCTATCACGGCGCGTCGTCGACTTTTAGTCAAGTTTGACAGCTACGCGCACACATTTTTGTGTCATCAAGGTAAGTACTGTGAGGGTAGGTAATATTTTGGTTTTAATAATCGCTGTATACATTTTACACGAGTTTAAGTTAATGGACATTCCTTTTAGTTTCAGGATAGTATAACATGCACGCTAGCATGTAAACACGGAGGAGTAGTGAATCACTCAGTTTTGAATGGTAAGCATTCTTGTATTTTCCTCACAATTAATTTTGTGATATCTGAATCATCATCAAGGGAAGTCTGGCATTCTTAAGAAAATCCACTTTATGATGGGGAGGAGATTTAGTTGTTTGTTAATGAAGAATGTACGCACAGTCCATAATTCTTTTTCTCATTTCACCGTGGCACGGGGCTCATCCAAGTTATTTTCATTACTTTTTTTTTATTTGTCCGAGGTATCCTCCACCATTTTCAAAACCAAAAAAAGCTGCAATGCAAGTTGTAAATCGTGTGTGATTAAAGATTTGTGGGTAAGCACACATGAAGAAAGAAAGCAACAGAAAAACGGGAACAAGATTTTACATGGCTGCATTGTACTGCATTTCCATGCCTGATTCTTAATTGTAAGATAACTTCTGGAATTACACAACAACTTCCGAGTTACGTTTACTGCAACCATTCTTCTAAAATAAATTAAACGATCCTATTGGAATGCAGATTTTACAACATGCCTCTACACAATTATCCACTCGAACTCCATGAAAATCAAGCTGCATAATTTGATAATGAAAGGTCTCTGAAATGCTAAACGCTTATTGGTTTCGCTCACGCTGTATCGATTAGTAGACTTGTATATATGTATGTGTTATTTGTGCTGACCCAAGTTAAGTTTCAATTAGAAAAGAACAGTTTGATATTATTCAAGTATTCACTAATAAAATCACTACGTTACAAGATGCAGTTGAAAAGCAACAACAGGTAGCCAGATAGCCAGACGACGAGGGCGGTCCGATTTCTGTACAATAGATCATGCTTTAGTAAACAATTGAAGAGCGGTGAAAGGGAAGTCTGTAATTAAAATAATCATTTTCGTTATATAACAATAACAAATTTAAACAACCAATTTTGTAGCTGCTTTGCTCATGTACTTGCACATAGACAGACATCAGAAGGCACAGCTGCAGTATTGTGTGTGTGATAACCTCAGGCATTACGGACGGATTGAAAGAGGGTAAAAGTAGATTGCTGTAATTAAATGTTTACCTCTACACTCTATTACTCTTGATTATTTGCAGCGAAAGGCTTCGTTTCTCAGAATGAGGTTAACTGTTTCTAGTGAAATGATTAACTCGATAGTGAGGGATGAAAATCTGACAGACTTGTTTGTACAAGAGGACAACTTGTTTGAAGAGGGTCAACAGGACGACATATTATATAAACATGATGCTGGACTTAAAGTATTAGTACAATGAAAAGTTAAAATAACATAACAAAATCAAGAAATGTCAGTTGAATTACTTCGTAATCATTTTAACTTCAGTTATAAGGTATTGCATACGTTGCAAGTAAAAATGCAGGTGGAATATATCAGCTTTGAAGTAGAGCTCCCGCATTTAGCATTTAAATGCATTTAAGATTTGTAATGGTCATTTCAAATTTTGACAGCTTTGTGAAAGCAACTGGTGTTATTTGAAACTTGTTTTCAGTAGAGACAATATAGTCGTAATTTGGGCATTTTTGTGTGATTGCCTTCTTGAATTGAATCCGTACCAGTGTAACCGTAGAATGCAATATACAACGGAATTCTGCACGATAACTGGCCTAAACCTAATGTTTCTGTTGCTTCCTTTGACTTTCGAATGACATTTTTACTGAAGCGGCATGTCGTCGTTTTTGAACGGAACTTATCAAAGCAGCAAAGAGCAAATATTAATGCTAGCAATAAATAGCAAACTAACTTTTTGCAACGATTGGTTTCATTCGACGCGTGACATGCACAAATCGTTGTGATTGATCCCTTAAATATGTTTTACATGCGAATGGCCATGAAATGGAGCTTGTTCACCTGTCCCATGTGGGGAGGGAGGGAGTAAATTATTGATTTTGGTTTGTTTACATCTAAAATACGTGCAGTTTCGTCGTTAAAAACACACGGGTGTAGGTTACACTTTAGGAAATAATCACACGGCGTTACATTGACTTTCCAATCTAGTATTTGTATTTATCTAAGTTGTTTTCTCTTATAACTGATCTGGTCAGCACATAGAGTAGTGTATGTCAACTTTCATCGCACAAGCATTGCAACACATGATATCATATCACACTTGATCGTCATTTTATTGCTTGGTTCTATACAATATAAGTATGTATTGTGTCATTTAAATGCATTTGAATGAACCAAATGCTTGAAATGAAATGCATTTGGCCTAAATGAAATGCATTTGGCCTAAATGCAATGCAGTGCAGATTAAAATGAAATGAATTGGCAAGCTTTAAATGCTGAATGAAATGAAATGCAAGAAGGCTAAATGAAATGCAATGCGGGAGCTCTACTTTGAAGGGTACATGGAAGACGTGGAAGTACACTATAGAATATTGTACAGGTAAACAGTGCTGGTGTACACCTGCCGCATTTTTAAGACGTTTTGAAGGGAATTCTACAGAGCCAAGGAATCTATTTCCAAATCGAAAAGTAGAAAGACAAAAAGCATCCAAATTTATGACGAATGTGTATTTATTATAGTGGAAACACTACTTTTCATCGCATTTTCATTACTAATTTTTGTTTAATTAAAACCTTTGTGTCTCTGGGTTATTCCAGTGAGAAAGGTAGGTACTATTTTATATTATAACTTTCATACGGAAAGACTTTCTGTGCAAAATTTGGATCTCATTTCCCTTTTAAAACAGAAGTGTTCCCCTTTCTAGCGTGTGGTGGTGTTTACAGAAAATGTCATGATTAAATGTTATGAAGAAAAATGCAGTCCTCATCCCCAAGTCCTTCTTGATCACACGGTCATCATCATCGACTCCCGGTAAATATTCTGTGCTTCGTCATGGTTGATGGTAATACTTTATGATAATGATGCCTACCAATGCATCACAAATCACAATTCCTTTAATTTAATTTACAGCAAATGGCTTCTAGGTACCAATATTTGAGGAAGTGTTCTCATAAGAGACTTTTCACCATGAAACAAGCTGAAATCGGAATATGTTTTCCTTGTAAACACATAATATAACATGAACACGTAAAAACGAAATGACTGCACGCACATAATGTAATAAAATGTAAGCAAGATCTAGAAGTATGATTTTTAGGAGCTATTATTGAAGAGTATTTTAATGGCAAGACAAGGCTCGTAAGCTCGTAGGTACGTGTGCATAGATATATATGCACACGCACACACACAATCGTGCCTACGTACCCGTATGATACAAAAACGAGCCAAGAAATGCATAAAACTGGAATAATGATAATAGTAAAAATCAGAATTCGTCATTTGGAGTGGATGAACCCTAAATCTTTCAGCCATGTAGGGAACTTGTCGTAAATACCCAAAGCGACCGAGGAGTCTGGCAACAGGTGACTGTTTTATTGTGGATTTCTCCACAGGTCTCATTTGTACAACAAATCGCTGCAGCAGCAGGTCATCATCATCAGTGCAACCAACCAACTGTATACGTTCACATGTGTGTACGTACACTATTATTTGTAGTATTATTATTATTATTATCATTATCATCATCAGTATGGTGATGACGTTGGTGAGGACATGATGATGGTACAACAACAACAATATTATTTAACTTATTTATGCATGCATTCTCTCCTACCAGGTAAGTTGATGGAAAGTACTCGCGTGTTTGTAATCACATGGGGCTTCCATGAAATACACATAATGAAATTTTTTTCACAGTGATATTTGTGAGTTCCAGAAAAAAATGCAGCCTGGTCTAAATATGGAAGTCAAGCATAGACATTTATCATTAAGAATTCAATTTTTCGGCATATACTAAAATCAGAGTGTGTGTACTCTGAAATACCATTGGTTTTCTGCATGAAATGATGAAATAATGCAAATTTTTTTCTGTAAAATAATTGGCATTTCCGCCATTAACAAATTATGAGAAGCTTCTTTTTACGGACTAATGTCAAATGTTTATTATCATGTTTATATTAACACAGCGGCGTAGCGTAAAAGTAGAAAATGATGCTTTTCATGAATACACGTATATCCGTATTTATTTTCGAGTAGCAAGCAAAGTACCACCTGTGGAAATCGACCCATGTCTTGGTGTACCTATTATTATGTACACATCTCGTGTGTAGCAGTATTGTGCGTAAAAAGGAGACACAAAAATCTCCTGCTAAATACTTGGACACCGGATTCGTGAAGATAGTTGAAATAATATTTTCAAAGTAAACAAATAAGAATAATGTAGACCGTAATGTATTATACTTGTAATACATTGTGTGTTAATGAGTTGAGTTTTGGAATGGAAGTGTTGACTAACATTTGCAACAACTTGGTAAAAACTCACAGCCACTGCAATGGAACTAGAAGAGATGAAGGTAGAGAGAGAGACCAATTTATTATGCAGTAAGTAATACTTTGTAAACGTGCACAATACGCTTTTTCCCATTATTCCCACCACCACCACCGCCACACGGCACACCGACATTATCATCGTACAAACAAGAGAGAAGGGAAAGGTATAGACAGGAAATTGCTACGGGGAGTAAAAATGACTTGTCATGCATGGCAAACTTTACTCAATGAGCTATGCCACATTGTAATATGTAACGCAAGTTATGTATCATCGTCATCATCAACAACACAGAAAAATGGTTAAAATGGACAATCGTGGAAGCAGCTATAATAATAGTAATAATAATGACGACGACGGTGTAATATTTTTATGTGCATCTTTCCATACCTGTAGCGGCATTGTATTTACATACATCAAAACATCATATCACACACTCATATACAACATGTGTGTAACTTCATCCTGGAGGAGCAGCAGAATAAAGGTTACCTAGTTGTGTATGTGGTGGTACTGGGAGTTCTAGTGGTACTGATCTTTGCTGGTGGTGCTGAAAAATTGAAAAGTTTTATGCTAATGTTCGATTAGGTACGTCGGGAAGTAGAAATGTGCATGAACGTCCGCAGGAATAGGCACAGGTGCCTGAAATTGACTTCAAGGTTTTTGGTGCTGATAACGGAGTTTACACTTTACACTGTGTAAACATTGTCATGGCGCCGAATTATTCTGTTGTGATCTTCTGTATAAAAATGTAGAATGAAATTAAAATATAGAATGCCTGCATGTTAAGTTACCCGACCCTGTTGCAAAGATTGGTAATAAGTAGACAATCATCCGCCCCTACCAGCACTTGCCTTTCACACACTTGGACAAGGACACTATTGAAAAAATGCTTCTTAAATAAATGTTTTGCTGTAGGCTTATAGCATATATGATGCAGGTTGTAAATTAAAATTAACTGCTCTAGCCACGACTGACAAAACATGATCTACGTTGTGTGTGTGCATTTACCTTGCAAAATTGTAATATGTACGTAAATACCCGGTCAATTGTTTTTTAGAGTATTGCATTACTGTTTTGTCATTATTACAGCTATTACAAATTAATTGTAGGTACTTAATACTTAACAAACACAATGCAAACCAGATGGAACTCAAATCCCAAATCTGCACGACCATGTACAAGCAGAGTACACACGCATACAACCTTAAGGCTAGGTTTATGTAATTAGGATATAGGATCTCGTTGGACTCACTTTATGGTAAGTCCCCAGGGTGATAAGGAAAAATTAAACTTTAATTAAATGGTAAGCTGATAGTTATCGGAGTATTATTCTAATAGTGCGAAGTTTGACATAGTTCGCATTTGATACCGTACATAAGCGATGAGATGGAATCGGTTCGATATTAACAGAGATCATCATCATCAATGATATAATCATTCTTTACTATACAGCTAAATAATAGAAAATGACATTTTCTTTCAAGATTTCTAGCTTATTTTACTTCAAAGCAACTAATAAAATCCCACGTGATATATAGTCAATAGTAATTCAAGAAATGTTATGTGAGCAGAGTAAATGAGTAAAAGTATCTTTCCTAGTATGTGTATTGGTAAAGGTTTTTTTTACCACGGTTACAAGTATATAAGCTTCCAGGAAAACCAAATCTCACAAGCTATGTCTGGTTTCAACACAAAAGGCAAAAGTAGTATCAGTACTTCAAACCTCAGCAATATCACAGTAGTTGGTATCAGAACCGACCTAACCTACTTACACTTACCAGTGTCACAAAATGCAAAATAATATTTGCGCGTTTAATATTTAGAATCGTGACAAAAATAAAAATTGCACCAGTCGTATAATAGATACTAAATGCTTACCTACAGCATAATATTTGAATAATGTGTTCCACAATGGTCCATGGTTTTTGTTTAGCTATCTCGCATTTCATTTTCGATACACAGCTGCACGGAAACTATCTTTGTTTGACTAATAAACTGATTTTTCATGTTCAGAAAAATAACCACAATGCACAGAACCATAACCAACCTGACAGCATGGTTTGAGCTAAAAGCAGTTTATTTAGGTGCATGTCACAGTCATCATACATAATATATTACATCTTAGGTAGCTACAACAGAATGGAACAATTTACCAAAATTGGCTTTCAATTGCTAATCATCCTGTTTGCAGAATGTTGCTTAGGTGTATACTTACTGCCGATCGTATTCACGTGTCACATCACAATCGCTAAAGGTCGTGGGAATCCGTGCAGGTGAAACCAAAAAAAAACATTTCAATCAACAACAGTGATAAAAGTACAAAAAACTCCCCGTGAATTTCCAATCCACATGGACCCACAGCATACATTTGCACATAATGCGCCTTGCATACACGTTCACGGAGTAAAAAATTGCACATTATGAATTTCGCCTTGGGTCTACTGTAGACTGTGAGTAGCTGTATTGTTGTATGATCGGTCCCCCGTATTTTTATGTAAAATGGAATGGAAGACTTTTCAGAGGAGACTGGAGTAATGTTACCATGTCCTTTTTTATTAACACAACACAGTACCTGTAGCTGAGGTGGATTTGGTAACAAAAACAGAGGAGTATTAGTTGTAATGATAGCAGCACTGTCCCAAATGAAAATGAAGATGCTTCCGCTTCTCATTTTCCAAATTGTTTCGCTTTGCCTATCAAGCGAAACATAATATTCTATTAATTCACCGTGCATTTCCTCTTTCTAAAAAAAGTCCTTTATACGGTAACACTCGGCATAATGCTACAATGCTGTACAGTTTTTGTATGTGGCAGTATAAGCAAACTGTCATAAACTGGACAGATGTCTAGTAATGTCTACCAACATTATCTTTTAACAACTTGAACAGTGAAGTAGTTTCGCGTTGTATAACGTGTCTCTGTGAATGAGAAGTAGTTAGTTACCTTTCCTATACTGACGAGTTGAACTTCTTCAGTGGAAGCTCAGTTTTTTTTAGGAAAGCGAACACTATCGCATCATTATCGTCATTGAAAAATACTAAATTTTGTCGATCGTGGGATTAACGCTGTAAAGGCTGGCGTTATTAGTTGTACTCTACATATTCCCCTTCAGAAAGCACAGGTTAAAACTTACTATCCTAAAGGATTTGGAAATACTCTGCATTTAAATATCCGATATAAAATGTGGTGTAATATGTTTTAAAGAGTATTCTCCTTGTTTCATAGAACTCAATTGAGAAATAAATTTTCATCTTTATTTAAAAGTTGTTGTCAGCCGTGACTAGATAGAAGGTATCGTGGAATGAAAGGCAAAGTGGATTTATTGCAGCCATTCTAATCATCAAAAGCTGTTATCGTTGCTGGTATAAAGTAGACACTTCTACTACTATACTACTTACTACTGCGTCCAAACAATGACCCAGTGACTAGTGACTACGCTAACGCTATATGCCTTTATTATTGTTGTTATCTACTTGAGTATCCAAGAAACATGGAAGCGTACACTTAGATACAATGTAATGTTGTCATTCGGAGACCACCTAGATTTGGGCCACCTTCGAGTCACTTCTGTAACTCTTTTCACTCACTTGCATTCTCTCGTAGTATTGACAAAGTTACAACGCCAATCGGATTCAAATTTCGATCACAGAATAATTGGGCTCTCCCCCAACCGCATTTCCATAATTTAGCTTATCTGGGAACAACTTCATCAATGACTACCTCCGGGATTCGAAATACCACTGTGCGTCCCTTTTAAAACGTCAGGGATAAAGATGAGGTTGTGGACAAGAAACAAATATTGCACTTGGTTATAGTCAATAATATGCCGTTTTTATTAATCAATAACGGCAAGGTAAATCGAGAAAGGTGGTGAAAATCCTGATTTTTTGCATGATTTACACGATATCAAAAAAGTATATTTTAATTGTAACCCTTTCCAAAACTAGACTTATGTACCAAAATATGTGCCAACTTTTAAATTGTTAAGCTGCCAAATATTTGCACACGGAAAAATAAATGTTGCCCTGGCTCTCGCATAGCAGTTCATATTTCACACTGTATTTTACTTATTGTACCATATACATAGCTGAAGTAACAAAATAAGAGACAACCTGTAATATTTGTTGTTTACAGATCACCTGAACTACAACAAAGCTTTGCCTTGGTTGTTAGCGCCATCTAAAAACGTCGTTACATAACATTTTAATGAAACAAATAAAAACAGGTATCCGTCTCCTCATCTCATCGTTCCCGTTGACAGTCGCTGTGGCACTCAGCGACACTAAGAGGCAGCAAAGCAAGAATCATCTCGCCAGGTGAATACGCAGGTGTGTTAATAATTTACCTGACGCTCCCTACATGGCGTGCTTTGTTCGTGATTCCAACGCAGACAAAAACACTGATGTAACTCTCTCAGCATTAATCTAAATGCACCCCCTGCGATACAATATATCTGTAGTGTGCACCAACGGTAATTTAACATCATCATGGGGCTTCTTAGAACTTGCAATGCAACTTCAAATTAGGTGCGGTTAGGAATTAAATTATCTCGCGTTGGATACCAATTTACATTAAAGTTTCCATAGGCATTCCTTCATAAATACCGTATTATTTCCCTACCGTTTGCCTACTTATTTATTACCCAGATTTCACAGGTAAAAGGACCCATTTTCATATTTTACACCCAGAGAACATATGGCATTGATAGAAATTCTTGAATTAATTGCCTTTTGTCATATGACCTTTAATTGAAAATATAATTCACGCCTTGATAATTTATGTAAGTAATTTGACAAGCGGTTTTACTGCTACAAAACTTTTAACTAATAAGCAATAAAACGACCGTGCACTAATTATCTTTGTGTCGACGCCATAAAATTATAACGACAATGCTACATAACCTGTATCAAACTAACTAAAATCCAATTAAACCAACTAACGAAGTCTTTTTTTGCGCAAAAGACGTAAAACTGCGCCGTTGTGCAAGATAAAAACCGGTGCTAATCATTGTGTAAAACCTTTAAGTGGCGACACCGCTCATTTCCCGATCAAATTTAGGATTTTTTTTATCCTCGTTAATTACAAAATGTCGTAGAAAGGCGAGCATTAAAATAACTGGCATTTCTAAACGGCGTCATTAATAGCGACAATAATTTCGTTTCTTATTACTTTATGATTAGAGTGGACCAATATTAAAAGCCATGCGTCAGCGGCAACCACGTAATAACAGCTTTCAACCATTTCCATTTATACATCTTCTCTACTATTGATCTGGCGGTGGCATCATTTTGGACTACTCTCCTCTGAATCTCTGAACTATTCGATTATAGTTGAACACAGCAGCAGCAGCAGTAACTGTAGCAGCGTTCCTCGCTATTTGCTGCATTGTCATAAGGCCTTTTTATAACCGAAAGTAGCAAAACGCAATACTTGGAGCAATCTATCGAGCAAAGAACCAAGTAGTGAATGAAATAGGCAAGAAAAACTGAGTGTATATCTCTTGTTTTGTGCTGCTGGTGCATCATAGGGTTGACGGGGGTTTGTAAAGTGTAGCAAGTCAGGTACTGCTACAACACGTAACTAACTACACAAGCAAAAGGTAATGGTGGTGGGTTTTTTACTTCACGAGGAATGATGGGGTGACGCTGGACCTCTTCTTTTATCTCTAGCTACAGAGAGCCACAGTAAAGATTTTTTCAGAAAGATGCAGCAGACAACTCAGCAGTGAGCACAGCAGAGCGTATAACTAGTTCATCCACTCAAAAAATGTGAAAAAAATCATATGAAAGGGTTGACTCCATTGCCCCAACGTGTTAGTCTAACAGAATACTTCAGTGACGGATGGTGTGACTTGGCTCTCATAGTTTCGACATGAAAAAATCCTATTAACCACTCCGCCACTGCTCTCTTTATTTTTATCAATAGCACATAATATTATATATTGTCGTATACACTTAATTGCTGTTGCTTCGAACGTTTATCTTAAACAGAGTTCACTTCTTTCAACTAGTCGCAGTGTACATATTTTAACAGTTAAGTTGTATTCTATTTGTAGCTGTTATTTCTGCTAAATGAAAGCAGCCGAAACACCACATCTTTATCGCGTTACCCCGTGATCTAGTGGTTTCCATGACAGTGTGAACTGTGGACAATTTCTGAGTAGTGAAAATACTGACTTCAGGAAGGAGAGGTGTATTGAACCAAAGTGTCTGTTGATATCTTGACTGGTAAACAACGTTTTTTGTGATTGCTAATTAAAAATTTAAAGCGAATAAATAGTTTGGTGCTGTATAATGGAACCGGAAGAGATTACTACTGTCATTTTGATCTTTGATAAAAGTATTGTAAATTAAAAAAAAGTAACTGTCAGTCGGCGATGGGAAACTTTGTTACTGTTCCATTTAATAAGATTGGTAGATAGCAGGTTAGCCACGTCTTTTTTAATCAGTTTAAAAGCTGTTGAGTGAAGATATTGAAAAGCGGGATTTTCTGAGCGCTTTGCTGCGAGGGTAGCAGAGGAACGAAATTATAGATGTCTAGTGGTACAGCAGTTATTGTGACAAACCGAAATCGAATATTCCAATCATCCAATGCAATAGTCCCAAAGAAGAAAGCCTCGTTATCTGTGCTCGGCAAAGCTGGAGACGAGTCTTCTCCAGCTAAGGCAAGTGAGTTGAAGGATGATTGGCAAAGCACAAAACCGTCGATACTACCATCATCAGCAAGAATTGGTGTGCCACCTCCGTATGAAACCACGCTACTATGTTCATCGTCAGTTGCAAATGTATTGTCCCATACTTCTCTTTCGTCAAACAGTGCAAACCACCACGTGACGACGCTAAACTACGAAAATCTCGGCCATTCTGGAGATAACAAACGGAGTAACAGTCACAATGTGAAAAAACTGAACGGAGTGGATTCTATTGTGTTTGTTGGACAGGAGAATCCTATTGTAAAAGTGGAAAATATAAAATTAGAAGACGTGAGTGAAAGATTCTGCGTAGGTTCTATTGACGACTCTGAAAGCTGGTCTTGGTGGGGTGGCAACTGCATCTTGGCTCCTGCGGATCCCACCGCAGAACCTACCACCACCGTAACCTCTAATAATAACAACGGCGGCGGTAACAGTGCTAGAAACACCAACAAAGGAAATAGTAATAGTAATAAACTGCAGTTGGACAGCAAGATCTCCGGCAATCTTTTATTGGCACCAGACGGTGATCAGCTTCGAAGGGAAAACAGTAGTTTGGTGGGTTTAAGTGATCACAATAGCAATTCCTACAGTTTCTTCGGCAGTGGTTACGGTGGTGGCAGAAGTCAGGGTACAAATGGCATCGTGTTAAAATGTGAAATTGAATCTATAAACAGTCCCAATAGCCACAACAACAACAACAACAATAATAACACTCTGTTAACCTGTGCTACTGGTGCTAGTCTTGGTACTCAAGAAATTCAACCAGTCAATTCTGATCTGTGTGCCGATAGTTCGTTCTGTGCAAGCGGCATTTTCCACTCGACAGACATGACTACCGAAATCTCCTATTTTCATGATGTAAGGAAATACCTAATTCATCCCCATTTTTATGTATTTAAAACATTTTCTAGAACGTTTTTGTGAATTTAAATGTTATTGTTAGTTTACGCACTCTCTCACACTCTCTCCGAAAAACAACTCTGTGCAAGTACAGTGCACACTTTTATCAACAATGTCCGTTTTAGTTAGACCCATTCTTTTCTAATGACTTAGCTATTTGTCACAAGCAGCTCGACAAATGATATGATCTACGTGATTGTCGTTAATGAAGAGCCGATTGCAAACTGGCACTGATTGTTTAATGGTTTTCACGAAATTAGCTTATCGTTTAATTAGCGTAGTGTTGATAATCTATCAAAGTCACTGCATTCAATTTAGTGCGACGTATGTATAAATACATTTTTCTCTCTCTCTCTCTCCCTCCCTTGCATCTCTCTCTCTCTCTCTGTCTCTCTCTACTTTTTAAAGAATAAAAATAATGAATACAGTGTAAGCAGTTTCTGGGTGACCTTTTATGAGGCGACAACATGATTTTACTCTCTAGACTTGTATGCTAATTGGTATAATTGCCATAGGAAGCATACATAATATTCCAAAGATTGCGAGCAATAATTTATCGCTGTTAGCACAGCTACAATTTTGTCAAACTTGTAAAAGGAGAGGGAGCGAGGGGGGAATTAGACGCAGAGAATAATATGAACAAGAAACCAGCAGCAGCAGCAGCGGCAGCAGCACCTGCCAGAACTAGTAGGCAAAAAAGAGCATGCACGTACACCAGTAACCGTAACCAACTCAATATTATCATGTTACCTAAAAACCTCAACGAACAAGAACGGCAAGCTAGGAAAAATATTATTTTTCTGTTGGTTCATTCATGATGTAAACATTAATAAAAATAATGATAGGAATAATCATCGTTGATGCAAAAGGTATTTGACTAGTCAAGACTGGTGGTGGCTGTGGTGGTGGTGACTGTAGGTGGATAATTTTTACCCAGATCAATTTTACATGAAATTTTCTACTTCGTCTTCATCGCCTTAAATATTTATTTGCCTATTAAAAAAATCTCCTGCTTCTCAAGACTCAAGAGCAGGCAAAATACATGTTGTTGCTGTTGAGAGCCCAAAAATTATTTCATGTTTAAGTATGCAAAGTAAAATATTTAAATGTATATGATGTGATGAGTACAAAGCAGATAATCGTGGTCGGTGGTTGGGCTGCTTTTGTTTGCTCCCAAAGATACCCTCCCCAACATCTTCCCTGCTGAGAAAATACTTCAACCAATCGAATCTGCATCCTTCTGCTCTTATGCAACAGTTAAAATTATGATTTAAACGAAATTCTACACTGGAGAAGGAGAGCTTCACATCACAACCCTTTCTGAACTATTCGGTGGTGGTAGGTGATGATGATACACGATTCATGGGTTCATCCCTTTCTTGAGACGTTGTTCTACGGCGACTCTAGTTAGAAACACACACGCAACTGCAGACAAATAGATTTTAATACCCACAAAAGCGAATTTATTCTGGCTCTTTTGTAAAAATGAATTGGTCAGTCAGGTGTATAAATATATTTGTAAAAAATAATTACTGACCTGTACTCCGTAATTATACTAAACGAAATAACATGTTTGGGTTTTGTACCCTCTTGTTTCAGCAACTCTTTTTCTTGCCGTTCAAATCATTACTTACTGCCCCTGTCATAAACAGTAACTTGGGATGTTTCTCAATTTTTGCGGTTGAAGAATACGGCATCTTTCTCTCTCTCCTCTCCCCCTCTTGCAATGAATTGAAATTGTAGCAGCATAAGCAGAAGTTGCAATCTAGTTACGACAACAAGAACGATAGGAGCAGCGTTTATTATTATGTATAGGTAACGTCATTTTTGTAGCTCTTTTGGTGTTATCTGCTACTTGCTACACAAATAAAATATTGTGCACCTTTTTGTGCCACCATTATCATTATTATTATTATTACGATTATTATTTATTTCATATATGACTCTGAGAGAAGATACTGGTAATATTCATTTCAACAACTGCTGGTGGTGGTGGCATGGTGGCAGGCAGTTGGCAGTAGCGGTGTCTTCTGTTATTGGGTATTGAGCTTTTGATTTTTACTGAACGGAAGGCTAGCTTGTACTACTGACAGTGAGCAGAGAGGTACGTTGTGTACGGTATATATTACGTGGGGTGATTCAAACAGACATCTTCTTCCTCGTATGTTGTGCACAAGCCTGCAGGTATGTCAAATCTGCTAACAATATGCAAATCATTGCGATGGATTTATTGGTTGATATTATGTATCAATATCGATATAATAATAGTAGTGGTGGATAATAATAATGGACAGTTGATATACATTTTTGTGTGCATTTTAACTTTTACACTCTCTGCTCACAAGACAAGTAGCTGCTGTGGCAAGTCTATTATCAAATCTACAAAGTCAACCAAAGATTCTCCAATGTAGCTTGTTCGTCCATCGAAACGACGACGCTGATGATGGTGAGGATGACAAAAAGATCATGATGATGTGATATGATGATGATGATGATGATGATGATTACAACGATGATGCTGATCAAGTGCTTCTGGTCACTTGCAGACGGCCGTTTCCATCAATATTCCATTCATCATCGAATATACCTGTTTTCTGGTGGTGGTGGTGGTGTGTGTGTGTATGTCCTTGCATGTTGTTTGGACAAAACAAGTAGGAATTCTCCTTTTATATATGTGTATTTGGTTTTCCTGAAAAAACTTACTGTGATAAAATGCATGCTCCATTCCTCGTCCTCCGTACTGGCGACGACATCGGCCAGCGATGACAGCCAAAAAAGAATCTGAATATTCCATTAGACTAAGGAGCTTTGGACTTGTTGAAAATCCCTTTTTATCCTTGCCTCTTAAAATCACCACTTGAATGCAACCACCAGCGATTAAATGTAACATGCAGCACATAAATCTTAATTGCATTTATAAAACTTTACAAGTAAATGGAAACATGCAATAATAATATATATATCGTTTCAATCAAACGCTCAGTTCTGCAAACACAAAAACATAAATGCAGGTAGGCAGAAACAAACTCCTTTCAGCAACTGATGATGATAGGGAAGTTATGCCCTCTCTGCTGTATGCTGGCTGGCATTGTTTATGGAGTTGATTTTGAGAAAAATGGAACATGTTGAGTACGACACAATATATGGAGAAGTGTCACAAAACAGCAATTTAGGTGTAATTAAAGAGGAAAAAATATCTGTATGTGGCCTACACCTTCCCCAGTACAAACATGTCAAAACATCCAACTATGGCGAGAACTAGGTGCATCAAATCGACATAATGATAACAGTTTAATATATGCAGCTTGCGCACTTGCCAAAAATCTTAACTTGGGTGTTTGTTACAATTAGGTGTATCATGATGATTATACTATGATAATTTCATTAAAAGTGTTTCTTTTTTTTCTCAACTCCACTTTTTTCCACTTTTCAATGCACATCTTTCCACATACACGCATAAAGTATTGGAAGGACGAAAAAACACGGTACGTACCTACGTGTACGTACGTAAGGTGCGCGCTAGTACACTCAACACTGTTTTGTTGGTGTTGATTTGCCTTGTTTTTTTGTTCTTATTTATATGACTAACATCATGATTACTAATTATTACCAATAATTTAAGACACAGGCTTTGGATCAAGTTGAGATCTCTTCGTGATGGCAATAATGATACTACTGCTGGGAAGGAGCAGCAGCAGCAAGTTGTTTCTGGTCAGCGGAGTAGAAGCGGTGCGGTGGCACGGTGGAAGGAATTCGTTCGCTTATTTGCTATAAAGATCCATAATATATCACGTTTTCTTTTATTTGGCAAACTAAACCAGATCAATAATTTACCCGTCATTTCTTTCTAGGAAAATTTGAAGGGGAGGAAATCCTCTTATCATCATCAAAAAATAACGAGCTGCTAACTAACCACAATATAATATATTTATTAGGAGATTGCATGCCATTGCAATGTATTAGACATTATCATGTGATATGCAGTTATCTGGTAGAGATAAAGCGAGAGACCATTGTGTATTTTGAATTTTTCCTTACTATTGTTGTTGACTTGAAGAGAGAGAAAAATGTCTTGATGCTTCTGCTGCTGTTGCTGCTGCTGTTGCTGCCACCGCTGGTAATAAGACTATGGGGAAGTTGGAAATAGTAATAAGATCATTTCTTTGAGATCTGTTACAATTTCTCTCTGTTTAGAGGATGAGGTCGTGGTGCGATGAAAAAATCCAATCAAATTGTATTGTTGTTGTAGCTGGCAAGTTGAATGTTATCTTGATATCAGTACACGCGGCTGGTTTTCAACTGTACATGTTGTGTGTTTTTTTGCTTGATATTTTTTCATAACTTTTTTACTGGCATTCCATTTTGGCATCTAACAGCTCACGACTTATTTAAAAGATGTTCCCTCTGCTTTTATGTTCGCATAACAATCACGCATACTAAATAAGTTGTTGACTGGGTATCGGTATAAATGAGAAGAACCCCATTTCAATTTGCTTGATTGAGAGATTTTCGTAGAGACACTGGTAATGCCCTTCGCAAACTTTTAAAGTCTTGTAGAACCGCAAAAGCAACATCACCAGCACGTCCCAATTTACGGATTTTTTTTCTGTGAAAATTTGTTTTTAAAGTGTGAAGTATCATTACGGCAAAGAAACAAGCAAACAGGAGTTGTCTGTAGATGTGTAGCGGTGGCAATGTTGGAATAGGAATTTAAATTAAAATGGACCACCGATTTGCAGAAACGATCATCCCGTCTGTCAAAAATTTTAATTGTAATGGTTGGCTTGTCTCAATGTTAATTGTAGAAAATGTTCAATCAGTACCAGTCATTTTCATCAGACGCGTAGATTACGGTGTACAGATAACTGCTATTTGTTGTAAAACATCGTTTTCGTTTCTAAATAGCACATTATAGCATGCAGCACAACATGAGAACAAGGTGTAGTTAACGAAAATTGTCTTTACTCACAGAGGCTACTAATTTCTTGTCTGCACTGCATCGTCGTCGTACTTTCGTACCGCCAGTAATATGTTGAACATAAATAAGTAAATAAAAAAATATTAATGGCTATCAAAGTAATCTAGCCTCCAGGTAATTTGCGAACCATCTAATCTGCAACGTATATGTATAACAGCCTAATTTTCTTGAAGTTTTCATACCCATAGCTTTGATTTATATTTCAGTGGTTTAATTGCCGTGTTCAGTGTTTTCATTTTTTGCCGTTGATACACATATTTATTGCTGATGTGAATACTTTTACGGTTATCGTGAATGATAATTTCAACAAAGCAAAGTCTCAGTCTTGCAGTACAATAGAAACTATTCGCCAGATAATAGGTTGGTGGTATCCAATCTTGTGGCGCCTGAAAACGTTTTGACAGCACAAAAATCCTGCTTTAATGTCCACTCTTGAGCAGCACCGAGTCAGTTGTGTGTATGTGTGCGTGTGTGTGTGTGTGTGCATTGCAGATCTACTTTTTTACCACGTAAAATTTTGCATGACTCCACTTATCTTTATCCTCATCACCCCCATGATCAGCAGGAATAGCTGCAGCGACACCACTACTACTGTTATAATTTTGGTCATAGTAAATCAGCATTATCGTCCTCACGTCATCATCATGCATATTACAAGGAAGAGAAGCAAAAAAAGAGATGAAAAATAATAGTATTAAAAGTAAAATGGGACGACTCTCTTCTCTTTTTACACAGTGTATCAGGCAATATAATCTTTTTAGAGGCAAGATTTTTGTCCTCTACAACGATAAAATTTCGTACAACATATATTTAGCATCGAATCAAAACTAGAATGGTGTGGAGGTAAGGCGACGATATTAAAAGGCATCATTAGGGAGCCCTGTCATTAGCATAATTTTCTATATGGCTTTTTCACGTGCCGGAACTTACAATGGTGGTGGTAGGTAATGATGATACCTCCGTCAAGTCTTCTACATGTTATAATCTCCGTCTAACTTTTACACGTAGCAACATCATCACCACACCGTCCACAGTCACCTCAGCATCATCATCAGCATAATAATGCTTATAAACAAAAAAGACAATGTAACCACGACAAAAGACGAGAGATCCATAGAGGCACGCTTAGAGTTTACTTGCCCATCGTACACACAAACTGTAACAACGAGATGATACATTATGATGGTGTGGATAGTTAGATGTTGTTGTGTAGAGAGATGCATATAGAGTTAAATTTATTATTTTATCCCTTCTGGCTGCTGATCCAAATTATCAGAAAGTAAAGTGTAAGAATTAGCGGCATGCAGCGTTTTATTCTTTTAAAAATCTTAAAGGGGCTGCAAGCCATTCTTTTTATTCTTCCATTTTTCTCTCTCCCTCTCTCATCGCTGCTGCGCCGTTGTTGTCGTGTTTCTCAACCAGCCTCAGTATCATCGTCTTAATTTCATCTTTATTCCTGCGAGCTTTACCTACTCAACCTGTATTATTATTATTACCATTATTGCCATGATTACTATTACTAAGATGATGTTGCTGCCAGAGAGTGTTGGACTATTATTTTTTGCCAACATCATCATTGTTGTGTTAGTACATACTCACACAACAGAAATTTCTTTTTTGTTCCATATTATTATTATTACTTTTACTACTCCCTCCTAAAAAATCCAAGTTTTTTGTTACATTTTAAGACGCAATTTGATAACAATGTACTTATTTGGGATGATATCGTAGTAAGGTAAAAGTCGTCGTCGTCGTAGTCGTCGTCGCCGTCATAATAATAATAAAACACTTTGCATTGCACTGAATTTTTTTTAATGATGAGTGACTTAATTTTACCCACACGCATGTGTTTGCATAATTGTACACACAAATTATTATTTAACCATGAAGAATATCAACATGTTTCCTGATATATCTACCCAACTGCAGTTACTTGCATTCAATTTTGCAACTGGGAAATTGTGCAATAGCTAATTTTGACTTGATATTCCTGACAACTTCATTTTTTTAAATTTAAGAGATTGTACTGATGCATAAATGTGTTGGTTTGCTCGCGTAAAACTTTTACAGAATACAAATCAATCAAACCCTAATTATACCTGCATCTTGATTCTGCAGCTGGATGCAGCCTGCACAGAAAATTGGGGGTAGCCCCATTAGTTTCTACTAACCAGTAGTAGTGGTAGCCAAGGTCTGGAGAAAGACCGGGGAAAAGCAGCAACAGCATAAATTGTAAAATTAAAAATCTCATCTCTGAGAATCATACGTGGAAGGAATAAATTGGCTTTAATAACCGCCTAAACATTTTTTAAAAAGTTGGCCAGCAAACGTCAATTTGTGGTGACGGCAACAAGTTTTTTAGTAATCATCGCCATCACTACTCACTACCTCTGAATAGTCACGGTAGTTTGGATGTAATATGTCCGTGCTTACACTCGTCCACAGTAGTGGGCAACAACTTCCTTGCATTAATGGTCTTATAATGATGTGCCGTAGTAAATAGAGGGTTTTGATATCATATCGTCGTGTGTGTCCTGGAGTGGCTACAGTGAAAGGTAGGGATAATTATTGAGTTGCATACGTGTAGGTCGACAGATATGTAGATACGTTTAATGGGTAGGTCTCTTCGTGTGTAAGCCTATTTGTGTACGTGTCCTTTCTTTGGACTGTATTGAGATTGAGACGGCCGCAGCAACATATCATTGTATTCATATTTCCCCTGAGGGAAATTGAGTCACTTTTTTACTTCGTGTGCATCCCAGATTTATTGTTTTTCATAACACTACGAATATGATATTCGGGTGAACGCAAACTCACTGTTATGATTCTGTTGTGATCTTTCAGATGTGGCAAGACATCGAGAGTGTTTTGCTGGGGGAGGCATCATCTGATAATTCAGCTGGTGTTCTGAGTGACCCATCAAGTCCAACAGGATCATCATCATCCTGTACGTCCTCCTCTACGTCAAACTCTCAACGGTGTTCAGAATCTCCGCTGTTACTGACTGGCTCCGGAACATTTGGAACGCAAACTTCTCTCATAACTCCTTCCTCTTCGACGACACCTTCATCACTTATCATTCCTACTGTAGACCAAGCAATGACGACAGTATTCAATGCAAATCACAACATTCCGGGGAGAATTAGCTCACTATTACATGAACCAAGATCAGCGCCAATGCATCATGCCGCAGCAGCAGCGTCGGCGTCGATACGTTCTCATCACGCTGACCCTTTCAATCATCCAGCTCAGGTTCACCATAGCTTGCAAAACAGAGCAGATTCGGGGGTGAGGGTGATTGCCTCCTCGAGCCACTCTGACCCAACGTATCCTGGAGGAGAAGACTACATTGACCTAGATTTACTCATTAACAGAGCCGCAGAAGACTTACCATACTTTCCTACAATCTCTTCACCTACTACCACTTGTTCTTCTATCTCAGCACATAATAGTCAGTCCTTAAGTCATTTCGATGATCATAACGGAAACCTTAGTGTTCGACAGCCAGCACCTGTACATAGTACTATCCAAACACCCTTATCTGGAAATGCAAGTAATGACCCGGTAGTACAAGACTCACAAGGACACATACATGTTTTACGAATGCCAGCCCAACTTTCTACGTCCTCTATGTCACTTCACTCTCTTCCTGCTATTTCCGATGTTTCCTGTACAAAGCCTCCAGACAGTAACCACAATGACAACAATGAACTCGAGTCGTCGCTGCATCAGTTTGAAACAATAATGACTGTGATGCAAACACAAAAATCTTCACCATTGCGCGGAGTGGACGTGGTGTGTAATCCTAACAGTGCCACATTTACAATGCCTGGACAAATCTCTCCTCCAGCAAGTCCGGAGAACGGCAAGCATAACGGTAGCATTCAAGGAAATAAGGTAAAATTAATGGGACAAACTGTCAGGGCTCTTAACTCTTCCAACACAATCATCAAGCAGGAAGCACCAAACAGGCCGCACACAAATAGTAACGCTCTTCCTCCATCACAACAACTACACACGTCAACTCTTTCAACTATTTCCCAACTCAGCTCACCATGCTCTGTGACTGTAAATCAACAGCAGATTTTACCAAGCATTGCGACAATAGGCCTTCCGAACAGTAGAACAGTCGTCACTGGGGCGACTAATGGGTATAATGTGCAGCCAATTCCCGTGCAACTGAAAGTGATGACACCTCCATCATCGCCCAATTTAGTCGAGTTGCTGTCTACGTCATCGTCGGCTGCTGGGCTGGGGCCAACTAACACTAGTAACAAAGGCTTAAATAGTGGATCAGCTAGCACATCACCAGCCACGGCTGCGACAACTGGAGTAGTAGCAGGTTCACAACCCACATCGCAAAATGTAAACGATACTTTAATTGTGGTGTCTGGAACTCAAGTCACGTCCAACCTTAGCAACAGTAATCAAAGTCAGCTTTCAACGCTGGTACAACCATCATCGTCATTCAATGTATCGAGGGGTCAGAATACTACGAACAACAACGGCGTGTCTGTAGTGAACTTGGAGTCTATAAGCAATAACAATAATCACAGTGTCAGTCAGAAAAGCAACACCAAAGCATCCTCAAAAAATGCTGCTGCTGCCGCCTCAGCCAATAATGGAAATTCCAATGTGGGTGGTGTAGTTTCCAACAACATTCCAAATTCTACTGCCGCGACCAGTGGAGATGGCTCCAAACCAAACAAAAGATCGCGGAGGGGCTGGGGTAGAAAGAAAGTTACAAACCACACGTGCTCTCATCCTGGTTGTAGCAAAACGTACACAAAGTCCTCTCACTTAAAGGCCCACTTGCGGACACACACCGGCGAGAAACCGTACCAGTGCACTTGGAAGGGCTGCGGTTGGAAATTTGCGAGAAGTGATGAGCTAACAAGGCATTATCGAAAGCATACAGGTGATCGACCTTTTCACTGTCGTCTGTGTGATCGAGCCTTTTCCAGATCTGATCATTTGTCATTACATATGAAACGTCACGTTAGTGTCTAGTTTAATCTAATGTATACCTAAGTACTTATATAACGTAAATAGTAATGGTGTTTAAAACCGTTGATAGAAGAATGAGTTTATTTTTTATTGAACTTTACAACCACAAGAAACACATAAAACATCAGTGAAACAGTAATATCGTTAATTTCACACTGACAGCGCAAAAATAATATTCCACAATTTTTGAGCCCAGCAAAATTTTTAGCGACTTGTGTGTTTACTGTTGGTGATCTGTTGGATCTTACATCATTTATGTGTGTGCAACATAAAGATAAAATGCAACAAGAATAATTTTTCAATGCATCTGTTGTCGATGCAATATTTTATAGAGAGTTTGACAATTTTTACCGTCTAAATATACATTAAATATATATTTTTAATGAATTATTTTCTTCAACTTTCCTTTCTAACAACGTTTCATCCTTCTTTCTTTGTGAAAAAAAGTATTTTATTACATTACCCCATACTTTTAGTTACACCGCTGCCCTGAGAATAGAGCAGCCGTTCATACAATGATGATGATGTAAACTTTTTTACCCAAGTTCACAATGCCCATTTCTGCTGTATACCTAGACATCTTCTTGTTTGTCTTGCGTACAACACAATTGTTTCTCTCTATTGTGTGTGTGTGTGTAGAGAGAGAGGTAGTGAGAGAAATATATATATGAGAGAGAGACTGCATGCATCGCCTTGCAATGCGCATGCAACTTTGCCTCTAGATTTTATCTAACAAAATGACAAAAAGGCATGCTCACAAGTCAAATACATATGATGATATAACTACATACATACATGGATGCAGGTTCTCTTCACACATCCCATTATTATTGTTATTATTATCAATTATCATTATTATCTCGTATGTTATAACCTCTGATTGTTAAAATACAAACAAACATTTTTTTAACTTACAACTTGTGGCCTACCTTTTCTAGATTTACAAGAATACAATTTATGTAAACTCATTTCTTTTTTAAATTGTCCATTTCTATTTTAATGGTTACAACCAGTGATGCATTCTTTAAAAAACAGTTACAAATGCATATAATGTACTACTAGTTTATTATATACATACTTACTCTATATATTATTATTATATTGTTAGGATAGAGCTCATTGTAGCAATAAAAAAAGAAAGAATGCTGATACAACAACTACTTCTACCACGACAACAAGTATAGTGATGCCAGAAAAAAATAGAGGAGTGCATACATACATATATACATGCGTATGTGTAACAATGAGAAAAAACCCTCTCTGTCTCTCTCTCCGTTTATTTAAATTCTGAGGCTTTTTTGCTCCGTATTCGATAGAAAGGTGGAATGCATGCACGGTTTTTATACTTTGAAATGAAGTACAGATTTCTTTGTGCTTTTATGTATACGCATTCTTTGTACGAGTGCCTGCCTGTCTGGTCTTTTTAAAACGAGAAAAGGATGATATCAATTATTCAAGTACCTTTATTTTTTGAGAGCGAGAGTGATCTTGATGCTAAAACATTTTTAGAGTATATTATAAATCTACACGTACGTGGAACACACGTAAACACACCTACATGCAAATATATAAAAAATATATATATATATTATATATATCTACTTATAAATACAATAATTATTATTTTCACACATTATTATAATAATGCAAGCAAAACACTAAATAAAATTACAGTTGGTTCAGATTACATAATATATTATATTTCTATGATTATTATTTCTTTACTGCAATTAGCATTAAATCACACAGTGTTTATTTAATTTTTTAGCCAGGTATATATATACATACATATATATATATGTACATCTTGAATAAACATGCACAAAAGGTACACATAAAATACAAATACATTGCGCATTCCAAAGGTTCCAGAAAAGTGCATAAAAGTTAAATTTTGCACGCGCGCGGGGAATTCGAATTTGTACAATTCGTCACATGGAAGATGAGTAAAGGCGCTCTTGATCAGTGGTGAAGAGAAGAAATCATTGTTTACTTCATAAAGTGTAGAAAAGAATGACATTTTCTAAATAAGTACATACTAGGTACATAAAAACTAGCACTGTAAAAATTAAAGTACTGATTACAATTAATAACTTTTGCAGTAAATATATATTATCATACAGTTCTCTTCACTAGGCTAGATATAATATATATTCTAAATGTCAGATTCACACATACATAATACTTTATACATACAAGTAATCAACGTGTACTTAAAAAATAACGTTATTGTGTATTACAGTAAGTGTTCCGAAAGCGACAGCAGCTTTTTGAAGATACGTGATATATTATTATTGAATATATACTTCGTATTATACAACAGCAGATTTTTCATAAAGGATTATTATTTTTTGTTTTCTTTTCTTCCCATATTACTATCAAAGTTTACATACATAAATATATATTCTTTTATTATCCTTCCTCCTACTATTTCCCCCCCCCACTTTATTATAACTAATCGTACCATGTAACACTTGGTGTGACTAAAATCATTAGATTATCACATAAATCACAGACGTATCGGTAGAGAAGGACATTTTAACACCCTGATTGATGGTAATAATGATAGCATAATATATGTTTGAGTCTGTTTGTTGTGAAAAAATATTTCGTTGCTTTTTATTGTTTTCATTATATATATACATACATTACACCTAAATGTGCATTCCTCTTTGGCGAATCTCGTCAAAATTCACAATATTATGGTTTCTTTTCTTTTTTTATTATTTACAACGGCACGGTAATCGATCGGTCACAAAAAGTGACGGATATTTTTCGTGGCTCAAAAAAGGAATGATCATGTACTAAAAATGCATATTAAATTTCTCTGTGCGTGGTGTATGAAGAAAGGATGGCTGGATTAATATGACAATTGATCTATGTAGGTGAATGCTATTTGAATTTTATATTTTGGTTAGAGGAGAAGAAGAAGGATGATAATACGATGATGATGGTGACGTTAAATAAAAAATTATTCCTAATACGGGGTAAATTATTATTTGCTGCTTGATAAATAAATCATCGTGGTAGGATTATTGGTAGTAATATGACAGTTAAAATAACAATAATGTTGCGTAAAAATGAGTATTCAGTGAAACGTATTACCAAAAATTAAATAAACGCATGGTCTCCCTTCTTCTTTACTGTAAGGATGAGCGTGTAAACATTTTTACACACAGTAATAGTCACCACTGGAGTTGTACTTTGCAAATATTTTAATAATTTGCAAAAAAAAACAAAATAAACAATACCGTATCCACTATTGTACATACCACACAATACAAATAGGACGCATTCATGTTTTATCTGATTTTCGGATTGGTCAGACACAACAGCCGATCTGCAACAAGAATAAGTAATGGTAATGTGTATCTAAAATGAGTAATTAGTAAAAAAATATAAACACTAAAAGTTTTGCTATGTTTCGTCCACCTACCTAATTTTCAGTATCATGAGTGAAAAAGGAAACAATAATAATCATAATACTATTGAATAATAATAGATAAAATATGGAAACATTATTGTTGGTGTTACCTGTATGTATGATAAGATTAATTGTATGAGTTACATTACATATCTATTCCTTCTTACAATTCTGTAAAACTATTATTTCTTTCTATTTATCCGAAGCTAGATGTATCCTCTGTGACTGATTGGAATTTATGTTCACGTGTTTAACTAAAGATGGTTGGAGTGACTATCATATAATGTGACTTGTTTTTGTTTCAGTGAATAAAAGCAAAAATGTTTTCTGTGATTTGATATAAAACACTTTCTTTTTGTGATTTATCGTTCAGCTACTTTTATGAACAGTACAATACATATTATAGTTTTCATACGCTCAAATCTCGTCTCGTCTCCCAATGAGCCACACTTTGGCGGTGAAAGCGACAGCAGGAGCACAAAGCGTTTTAGTTTTGCATACATGTGTAACTGACACTTTACACGAGGAGCTCTAAATTATTGGCGAAATTAGCATTGAGAACCAAAACAATGAAAGATCGACACGCTTTGTTTTTGCTGCAGCCAAGCGCCTCGGTCGTATGATGGGAAAGGAAGGAATGATTACACGTAAACTCCCAAGTGAGGAAAGTACTAATCGTCGGGGAGAATGACGGCGGATTTATACTAGATACGATTTGCAAGGCGATAACCACTGATGTGTTAGAATAGAAATTACCCCTTTATGCATCAGCAGTAGCCAACCTACAAAATCGCGTTGCTGACCCAGTGAAATTCTCAAGTAAATCACATAAAACTTGCTGCTGCTTCCATTTTTTTTATTACATTGTAAAATATACTACATACCCACGCATCTTTACATCTGCGCCATCCACGAAGAGGTATTCTACCTTCGGCAATTGGGAAAATGTGAGAAGAATAAAGTGGCTCCGTGAGTACATCATCATCAATGATCACCTAACTGCATGTTATGAATAATAGACGGTGAACTGCATACAAATTCCCTCATTTGCATGCTAACGACTTTTAAAAAATGAGAATTTCACGAGATTATATTTCAAAAAGCACAAGGAGAAAGCTGAGTAATGTTTGTGTACGCGCAAGGGAACCACTAACTGAAGAAAAAAAATTAATGAAGACATACCTCCGCGTCACCATTTCTATGATTGATCCTTGAGACCCTGGACAAATGCGCGAGACACACTTAATTGGCAAAATTTTTGTTGGAGTCAGCGTAAATAATTTATTGTAATTTATGAAAGCATGTAAATTTACAGGTTGGTCCTGGCATGAAAAGAAACTCGTATTGTTATATCCCATAAACAATGCTAAGTATCTATTCATATATCTAATTATCGGCTCAAAAAAAACTTGTATTTCGCTGGACGTTGCGTGGTCTTTCGTGGTATCCGCAGCTTAAAACAAGAAACAAACTGAAAGAAGACAACATGTTCATAAAATTAAGTGACACGAGCATTCCTACAGAAAAATGGTAGTAGTAGACACATTCAATATATTATCGTGGTTACAGTAACAGCCACATTGTGACGTGATAGAATGCCGTATTGTTTCATTGACAAATCTAAAATGAGTTCTTGCCGGGGAAAGAAAAATGGACATGTTTACGTGCATGGCTGTATCTTTATTATTTGACTGCTGACGTACCTACTGCGAGGAGGCAAATAAAAATTGGCAAAAATAATTAAATTCTTATTAATGGTTTGGGTAGTCCCATTGAAATTGACAAGTGCGGATGATACATGAGTGTAGGGGTGTGTTTGATGATATTCGCACTGATTGTGCTTGTGCATGTGTTATGAAGAAAAATGTGGTTATTATGAGTTACGAGGTGAGTTTTCCTTAAAAATGATCATCTGCAAATAATGTTCAAATGGTGTTCTCCTTCTTGTACAACAATTGAGTAATGTGCATTTAATTTTCATTTAGAATTGCCTTCATTTATCTACTGGTCTATTTAATATACCGAGGCAATATCCCATTTGCATTAGCTTCATGAGCGAAAGAAATCCTCTTTAAGAAAAATCGCTGCGTGTTATTTTACAGAGCTCTGTTCTGCCAGATTATATACAAACATGTGTGCCACGATCATTTTTTTGGTTTGTAGTGTTATGAGGCAATTACAATTGAATATAAGCAAATTTACAAAAATGGTCACATCATTTTGATTTACCTAGAATTACATCAAAGGAACGATGATTGAATAATTGCAGCTGTTAAGAGAGACTGAATGACTTCGAAAAAAGGTATTTTGTCAGTGAGCTCCCAGAGAGAATAAAACCAGATTGGTGTTAATGTCAGCATATGTAGGTGTAACACTATTAAATTGTTATTTATTACTGCATTCCCACAATTTATCAGCATTAAAACACTCTTGTAAACGGAACATGTGTTCTGTGTTCACATTTTCTTTATTACACGCATCCTTATTCCTTTTTGAAAACATAGGGTGATTAAAATCTTAGCGTCTTCTTTGGGAGAACGCAATTTTCTATTCATCTTTCACATCAACATCCCCAGCCAGTCAACCTAGCTACGTTTGTGTAACAGTCGATTCATGTGACGATTGTTGTATATGTAGTCGGCTGACCATACAAAATCTACATTCAATTTCGTTTAAAAAAAAGTTCAACTATGTCATAAGCCACAAGTTGAAATAATTTACATCAGCACTGTGTATACACAAAAGTATCTTTGTGAAATATCCGAGAAACAGCGTTTTTCTTCTTGCAAATTTTGAGCCCAATATTTTATTAAGGCGGAATGTCAGCTAAGGCTACGTGGTTCAAATGATTCAATCGCAAATCGCGTTGGCTCATCGTACATTCATTCATGTCCTGAATAAAGCTGTGCAACAAGCCTCAAAACAGAAAAAAATGTATTTTATTGTCATAAATAAAAACTTCGAAACAGTACACCATAGCGACCTCCAAATACCGTTGACGAAGTTTGGCAAAACTTTCCCTAAATGGATTCTTGACATGTTACATTTTGTACTTTTACTCGACTATCTGCGGGCTATGAATCAATATCTTTATTTTTATTTACATTAAAATTGTTTTATTTTTACGTCCTGATCAGTTTATCCTCAAAAACACTTGCCTGCCTATCTCTACGTAACGGTACGTTTGTCTTTGTACACTGTACACACAAAAGTGTTGATTCATCCTATCTACCAAAGAAATGTTAATACAGTGTGCAAATTGTGCAATTGTTCATATTATTTTCACAACGTAAAAACGGAAAGTTACTTATTGGTTTTACGATGTCCGTCTGTACAGTTGCAAGAGCGACACACTTTTATTTAGCAGCGTCACTTTTACTCACGTGTGAACTAATATTTTATTGTATAACCATGAAATTAGGAGGAGTTAACCAAAATGATGTGCAACCAAGTCTATATATAGAAAATTTCTATTACTTTTTTTATGTTAGCCGAAAAATTAAGTTTGGATGGCTTTCAACACCTCTGGGACGTCATAAAAGTTAACCATTGAAACGTTCCCAATATTTTGTGCTACATCAGTGCAGGAATATATATATTTAAAAATCATACAACCCCATGCGGCTCTTTTAAAAGAACTGTTTATGACCCATGGAAGATCTCTGAGTAGTTCCTTGTCTTTTCTTTAAGCACATTTCCCCCCAGATCCGTTGAGTAATAGAATGAGCAACGAAAATGCATTTAAGCTCCATGTTGCACCGCCCGTCACTTATCTACATCGTCCTTGCTGTGTTTTATTTATATTACAGTGACGGGAGTCACGCATGACTGACATGGATAAAATGAAAATGAAGTAATTACGCGAAAATCTTTCAAAGATACATTGCAGATTTAATTACATGTACCATCGTTCCGTTTTTATGATAAGGAATACCTCTCCTTTTATAAACTGCATCCGTATCCCTTTGCTTTAGAAATTGGCGTTTTCGTAAGTCAACGTATTTGACTAGGTACCTGCATTCCACAAGAGACCCAATACCGAATATAAGTTTACTCAAATATTTTGACTGCAACAATACCCCGTTCTCTCTCTCTCACTCCCTCCGTTGTGTATAGTGGTGATGCGGTGGTTACATAAGTAGTAAAGCCTCATATAATAAACAACCACTCCAAATAGTTTTAGTTTTACTGTGAATGCTTGTGAAATACGAAATAAAATGGATTCATCATCCCCGTAAGAGGAATTGTTTTAAGGCAAGTGAATGCCCAACCCTGAATTCTAGATTTACTTTGGGACGACGACGACGACGACGAAAGTAAGTAGAGAGGAAAAGCGAGAGATCTTTGCAAGTTGCAGCCATATTAATGCGGTATGCTAGCGCAGACAATATTTTAAGTCTTTACCTGCCAGCAATCGAGTTAGTCAATACTTTCTATAGCATCAGATCATGCATCAGTTCATTCACTCACTCACAGCCAGTATTTATCGTATCGTAAAATACTGTCGCTCCGTTGTGGTCTATGCGCTTGTCCAACAACCCAGGTTATCTCATAATGATATGCATGACTTACTTGGAGGTCTTATATCTAAGCATTTTACGAGCAGTCAACGCTGAAAAAAATGGACAGGTTACAGGATTATGGGGCAGATGATCATACATAACGTATTCTCACTTTTTCACATTGCGTGGTATTATTTGCTATATATGTGTAGACACAATCCACAGATCCTCACTACCTGCTTATTACCATAAAAACATCGTCTCCCTTTTTAACCAAAATGTGTAACAACAGCCGAGCTGAAGAAAAAAATATGGTCGAGCAAACTTTTTGAGCCGACAATGGATGAAAGTGGTGGAAGTACATATTTTTCGTGTGCTTTTTAACCCTCACTACCATCATCAGCAGAAAGTTTTCTGCCGCGCTAGACAGAAGATTAAAGAGGGTCGAAATAGAGGGTTTCGTGCATCAAAAACATGATTTTAGAAGATATTTTTAATGCGACTTGCTACTTGCACAGCTCCTTGTAATTTAATTTTTACACCTTTACATACAGTAATATTCAGAGATAGTGATGATGATGATGACGACGACGATGATACGAATGTTGTCGATGTCTACTTTTTCGTTTAACCTTCCATTGTCAAGGTACAAGTGAAATTGACACTTTCTTATAACTTTATGATCGCAGCTGGAAGTTAGACGTCAGTTCTGTTAACATGCAAACGTACAGCAGAAATTGAGTGCGATGCCCTAATTCTAAACCAATATCTCCCAAGGTGCATTTCTCATGTGCCTACCTATACAGCCCCAATCGTTCCACTCTTTATTGTCTCAACTCCAAATAATATCGTTCGACGCCGGAGGAGTGTAAATATACCGGAAACTAGGAATTCACGCTGAAAGACTGATATTTAGTTAATGTAAGGTTTGCATGTTGACAAGGAACACGTGTGCGTGCTATTTAACAAAACATATTTTAATGCAAATGAAAAAAATCAACAGCGATTATTATTGTTATTTAACATTGATTGGCCTAAACAAACACCTTTGCTAACAATAAATAGATGTTTTGTTTGATGACTACCTGCGAACAGCCGCTGCATCGAAAATTACAGTCCTCTCTTTATTTCTTAAATTGTTTCAATGCATACGTTTATATCCACAAGGGATTGGGTTTATCATAAATAAATAAATGATTATTGTTATTCCGACTGTTGTGGATTAAGATTGCACAATCGTAACTTTTACCATTCTGTTGCCGTAATAAATTACTACGTGTAAGACAGGCTACGATTAGCGAGGCATACATGCGTACAAAACGGAGAGATTGTCCATCACAGCTTTTAACAATCTATTATTACGGCTTGATAGATACCTAATATATAAATAAATAGTTTTTAAATAATATTTACCTTGTTGCACTGCGTACATCTGGATTTGGTCGTATAACAACAATAATATTTGGCATTCTGTGTTATTGTTTGTCTGATTGGAATTCAGGGATGATGTGATGTCTCTCGAGAAATCTCTCTCTGTCCACACATGATTTGTTCACCAGCAATTGTTGATGAAGTGTACTGACGGACTGACTGAGTACTGCGTGCTCTCATTCTCACACGGTACCCACACAGAGAGGGACCCTTGTAGTGTTTAAAAAACGCTGATGAACTTTTAGTGGGGTTCTTGCACAGGGACGCATACCGTTCATCGGAGGAGATACAATGTTTGCAAGTTGGCTTTTCTTGACAACATGTCTGTGTGTGTGTAGTACTCATCTGTTATACCGTATGATTATTATTACTATTATATTATTGTCATTATTGATAATATTAGAGTAAAGTTACATTTCTTCACTGTCATTTTGATTAAAACTCTACATTCCTTTATTTTCGTAACACCGGCGCTGATAATAATATTTCAGAGGTCTGACAATAAAGACTGTACCAGCGCAGCGGACACTTACCCACTGATACAATATTTTCTCTACGACGTGTATTGATGATGATGATGATCATAAAAACGAGCAGACGATGAAATTAAGTAGGCCCACGGGAGACTTGAGATAAATCTTTTGAAGAATTTCATCGATGACACAAGACAGAAAAATAATAGGAATCTCAACAGTAGTCATGTATTTGCAAGTCATTTTGCATCCATCCTTAATAATATTCTTCTGCACAGAAGAAACAGCGTCCAAATGTCTATCTGCTGCTCTCTCTCTCTCTCTCTCTCTCTCTCTCTTTACGTACAAGGCATGGTTTCCGTAGACACATGGATATATACATACATGTAAACATATTATATATTATATTTTATAAGAATTTTAACACGATAAAGTGCATAATGCATGTACGTACCTACTTACAGTCTATTATGCAATAGTTTTAGCATCTGAAACACACTGGTATTGTTGTCCTGACACGACTTTCCTAGGTTTGGCTCTATATGATTACAAAGTTTTGGCAGTTGTCCATTTGCACAAGCGGTCATACTAATAGACCGAAAATACATCACATGATCGTGCGTAACATGTACGTTTTTACTTATATTAAATGATAAAGTGGACATCATAAGGTATCATTATCAAACCGCGGTAAACATTACAATCGAGCACATTAACGCGAGTAGGTAGGTATATGGAAGTGAACCAGTGTTAAGATTTACGTGTAAAAAGGTAAAGTTTTAGTTGTGATTTTATTCCGTCGGTAAAATGAGCAAACGCAACGTTGTAAACTTTCGACTTTCGACACGAGAAACTGGTAGGAAAAATTGAGAGAGATAGTAACTTTACTACATCGTTTCTTGACTTTTTTGGCGTTTGGATTTAAAAAAAATACAAACAAAATCCTTTCTTACGGGGAGTTTATTATTCCAACATCATGATAATATGTAGGCATTAAATAGGTTTAGGCACGTATAGATTGTAATTTCCACCGATTCATCATATTATGATAATGGACAGAACTAAGGCATATTTCTGAACAGAGAGAACATTGGACGTTTTACAAGTGTCGTTGAACAAACTAAACTCCGCGGTTATAACATTCGAGCTTATGGTATTATTATAAAACACAATGCAAATACAATCGGGTGTGTATATTATGATTCATAAAGTATATACCTAAGTAATAATCTTGGCGATTCCTTATTTGCCTTTCATCATTGTCTCGTTTTTCACGCTCTAGCCTATTGTTGTCCACTCATGATTTTTTAACATAACGGCCACGATAAAGGCAGCAATTACTTTTTGGATTCGAATTGCCCTTTAAATCCTCTGTCATCTATCTTTTTTTGTTATGCAATCGGTAGCGTTTTTGAATCAGTTTTACAGAAGCATAGCAAAAATCTACCTAATGTTTACAAGTAATTCAAGACATCTTTCATTTTCAGACGTCTGTATAGAAATGCCAGCATAGAAAGGAGCAGAGTTGGAAGTTCAGTAGCAATTTTTCATTATTATCACGACCATTACTTCATTTCTCTCAATAAGTTGTTTAGACCAACTTTCGTTTCAGCTTGATTTTAAGATTCTACGAAATTCCATTTTAAAAGCTTGGCAGGTTATTGGTTTCAATAGCGAACAGAGAGGTTTCAAAAGCGTAACAGGTTTCCACGGTGATAAACGAAGCAGTACCGCCTGAGCCTTGTAGAGTGTCTCCCATTACCCCAGTGGCTCCACCACCAGGGAAAACTAGCGTAGTCCAAAGGTGATAAGGTTTTTGGTTTGGATATTTTCGTGCGCATATTTTATCGACTAGAAAATTAAAACGGCTTCCTACACAGACGCTCTAGACAAGGCAAAGGTGATGATGATGCACACACCAAAGTGGTTTTACGATTATCGGGATAATAAATCATTAAACGAGTAATACAATTCTTCATCGCGCTTCCACGTCCGATTGAAACAGTTTCCTTTCTTTAATGAAATGAAATGTAAAAAATTAATTTATACAGGACAGGAGTCATTTAATTATCACGACTTGGTACTGAAACTAAATTACTCAGAGTATGTTGAGCCTTGAAAAGTTTACGATTCGTGACATAGGTGGGCAATCTTAATCTCACAGAATCACAGCCAATGTGACGTGACGAGACAATACCACTATTCACATATTACATATATATGCACATGCGTAAAGCTAAAGACAAAAAAATACAGAGAATATTTATGGTTTTACATGGTTATATGTTGTAACAGCTGCATAGTTTACAATTCTGAATATTACCAAAGTATAAATACGCACAAGAATATGTATACCTATCTACACTGCACACAAAGGAAATGGCATATCATGAGTTGTATCGACAGATTCTCTTTTACAGTCGTAATACGGCTGCCGTATGCTTTTTGTTGTTTTTGCATTTGCAGTCTAATTATTCTAATTTCGATTTTCATTCACAGTATCAGTCAAAACCCTGAAATTGTAGGCCAAATTTAAGGCCCTTGTATTTTATAAAAAAAAGTTATTTCATCTTAACCATAAAGGAGCCCTGTAATGAGTAATGAGTGACAAATAAGTGAAGTTGAACAGGTCACTTGAAATAGATATTTTATTGGTTATGACAGTTGTACAAGTACATTGACGTTTTGCTCCTCGATACTTATCAATTATGAGTACAGTAAAGTGCATCGCGTTTACAAAGCTTTCTACCTGTAAAAGATAGTCGCCGTCTTGATTTTTTTTCGGAATCTTCAGCCAATTTCAGTGATGTGATTACTTCTGCTAATAAACAGGTCTATGAAAATTTGCTCATTAGCGGTCACGTCATGTGCACAAACTAATGACATCCCCATGACCTATTCAGGGCAGGGAGCAGTGAAGTTTTGATTCACAATCAGAGCATTTCTAGTACTCTGGTAGGTTGTTTACAGTTGGACTATTTATGTTATTGGGCACTCAGAAGGAGTCTCCTGCCAGAGAGCTGAGTGCACTTAAAAGCTAAGTGTCGCGCGGTTGCTCTTGTTCAAGTCAAATGTATGAAGGGACTTTACCCCAGTAGAGAGAGAGAGAGAGAGAGAGAGAGAGAGAGAGCTAGAGTTGGCCAAGTTTTTGACCAGTCAGGAACTAAGACATCCATCCAACCAAATTACATGCAATTGATTGTTCTGTTCATGCTGTGAGTCAAAGTCAAGCTCAAGCACTATTTTGCTGAAGAGAAACAGTAAAATTGACTGTCCATTGTGTCTATGTAACTTTTTGCGTCATTTACGAATCAATAAAGGAGATCGGCTTTGCAAATGTAGGAAACAGCATCTGGTCATGTGCCTTGTGTTTATAAATGTATATATGTTGTTGTATTTATCTTTATCTTCAACGTGTAGTAGGAAATCTCAAAATACAAGAACGAGTTCACCATAGCGGACGGAGTAATCTTGTGACTGAAAGAAACAAACAAGTGTAAATAAACGCAGCAACAGGTACGACAATGCTGTACTACGGTACAGTCATACATAATTTACCAATTATTATTAGTGTTACTCATTTCATAATAGTAAGAAAGGCAAACCAAACTGTAAACTGCAATACTGATGTAGTGGTATCATTAGTAGCAAAGCAAATGCATTTATGTACTCAAGTTGAATATTCAGTGAATACTTTCATAGTTTTGTGTATATTTTTAACATTTCCAGTTTATTCCGTAATGTAGGTTTCTCTTCCCGAAATTTGATTATTCTTGAGAATTGTAAGAGATGGTCCTTTTAAAAGTTTAAATTTTCATGAAGAATATTTGAGTCGAGCTGTCTGCAGAAATATGTCTAGTGTGAAAACAAACATTTTGTCCTAAAAACTTGTGTACAGAATACCAGAAAACGAACATCACAAATAAAGTAATATCATAATATGAGAAAGTAAACTTTCCGACAGCGAGACATAAAATTACAACATGAAGTGCAGTGCGCTACTTGAAATGTACATAACTGTTTTCATCCGTCCAACTTGCTGTGTGTGTGTGTGAGAGAGAGAGTACGAGTAAAAAATAAAGGCATCCAAATTCTACGCAGGTCTAATATAATAATCTACCCATACAGTTGCAAAGACAGGCACAAAAGCATTGCTACGATAAGTCAAAAATTATGGTTGGCTTAAAAAGCTAGTAAAAAAATACTCGCCTTGAGATTGCTGAAAAGAAAATGCTCATTAGTCTATTATATTGCTGTGATGATCGTTTATTTCTTTAAGAGTAACGCATTACTTTTACACAGCAAACAAAGTAAATTTATGAATAGCTCGTCTAAAAACTTTATTCTATCGCATCGTAGCGTTGACTTATAAATTACTCTCAATTGTAAGTGGGACAACTATGTAGGCTGTCACTTGAATCCCTTCTACTGTTTTTGATTGGCCAATGCTTCTTTTTTGACCAAGCACCAACAGTATTGTTGCACGTTGCCCACAAACTTGTCCGCTCTGATTTCGTACAAAACGCAAAGGCTCACTCGCCAAAGATGCCTGCAGGTTTCGTGTATTATGATTATTTTAGGATTTACTCCGCACACTAAGGAAGATTAAGCACTGTTTGGACTAGCTCTGTCTCGCTTCGGCTGTCTTCGGATTTCAGACTTTGTGTGTGGCAACCAACTGGGTAGACACTTTTTTTATTAATAGCCAGACAGCATATTTCAGTTACCTCCGCTGCCGTTTTTTCCACCTTATGACATTCAGTTCGAAGAACTATATGTGGCAAATAATCCCACTGTTATTTTTGCTATTGGCCATTACTGCCACACTCTTCATGAAACTACATTGATTACATGCGTAGTTGCAGGTAGGTATTCATTTTTTTATCAACTAAAGTCCCTGTAAAGTCAAATCAGATCATCCACGGCAGCATTATTTTTAACAGCGCATTAGAGCTTTTTTGACAGCGTTACAAACATGTAACACAATATACTTGTATCATGCGAATCTACTTACTTACACCATCATCATGCACTAAAATAAATACAATAATGTAAGTAACATCCGCGTGTATCTTGTCTTTTCTCGTTTCTACACTGTTGGTCTTTCTCTTCAACGGCTGCATGTCAGGCAAAGTTTACAGAACAATATTATTCTAACTTGGATCGACCCAGCAGCATCGATCGTATCAACAGCAGCAGCAAAAGAATCTTGGAGTTATAGCGTAGGTATTATTGCATGTCGACGTGTGTTTTCTCTCTCTCTCTCTCTCTCTCTCTCTGTAGGATTAAAAAGGAAAGAGGGAGAGACGGCACGCGAAAGATTAATCGATCTTGCGCCTTTCTTGAATGCGCATGGCATACCACCACTACTACATGATATATAATGACCTGTAGGGAATGTGTTTAAACTGCGATCCGTCCTCCTTCATCCGTTCAAGCAATCAGATACTGCGCCCCAACCAAAGTTTCTTTTTCTCCTTTTCTATTTCTGAGCAGGGAAAGTATGAAGAAGGTTAAAATAAGAATTCTACGTGATATATTCACACATATGTACAGGGAAGGATTTTCGTACCCCTCTGGTGGAAGAGGTAGCAGCGGCCGATAGCAATTGGCATTTATTATCACCAATGCAGGCAGGCAATGCCAAGGAAAATCATGTGATGGAACAGACAGCAGCAGCAGGCAGCATGATAGATGTAGAAAACACGGTGGTGAGTCACATGGGCATTGCAGAGTAGGGCTTAAGAGAAACCACTGAAGGAAAAAAAGTAGATTGTTATTGGAGAGCTATTTTTTACCAATTTGTACAATTGAAATGAGGTTTTAGAGAATGCTCATTTTCAGTTATATATGCCAATGGGTATACATATATGCTCTCTGCAAGTGCAGAGGTAAGTAAGCGCATGATGGGGGACACATCACTTTAAAGAAAAATTAGTTAAAACGCTTTCTAATTAAGTGGGACAATCAGTGTAACACAAGTTTGCTTGTGAATGGGACCCCATAAAATGTTTATGTCTCTCATTATATTACGACTCGTAAAGCTTTTTGTTTAAAAGACTGAAAAGCTGTTAAACTAAAACATTTCTGGACCAAAACCATAAAAACAAATACTGTGCAAGTGAGAGGTTTTGTAATGGGGGTATCTGCAATGGAAAAAACCAAAAACTTTTACTGATTTGGTTTGGAGGCGTCATAGAATGTGTTGCTAGTTGACTATGGATGGATTTTTTTGTTGCTTATTTCTTCCACATGACTTATTGCCAGGATGATTGAGTGCAATGCATACATTGAGTGGGGCCATAATATCATCAAGCAGTAGGGGTGCAAAATAGTGATAACATCATGTTTCTTAAAATATTGCACACGTACTTACCCTTCTTCGCGTTTTTGTAAGGAACATCCGTAAATGGCGAAGAAGAATAATATTGTGTGGTGTGTGTGTAGTGTAGAGGTTGCTGTAATGTTGTTGTTCTTGTTGGCTGTACATTAATACAATTGAATAATGCCAGACTCTACACGACGATGATCAATAATGGTCATTGTGTTTGGTCTTCCTGCTGCTCTGTTCCACGGTGGGCTGTGCCCTTTTATTGTCAAAAAATGATCCAGATAGTATTTATGTATAATTGGATAAGTATAATAATATGCATAATGTGTGTTCTTAATGTGTTCGCCATTATGTGGTGTCCACAACGATTCTCATTTACTAAAAAAAATGTAATGACCATTATGTGGTCAATGCGAGGAAAAAGACCGGTAAAATATGTAAGGTTGGATTGTTCTACTGAAAAAAGACTCGCAGCAACCATCTCATAAGATGATGGTAATCTCAAAAAGAGGTTTGGTGGAAGCGAATACAATGGAGACGCAAAGCGCACACACACATTTCTCGATTCCCCTACCTTCTCAATAATCAACATAATAATATCATTCACATAAAAAGCTTAAATAGGTAAGCATTTTTTTCTGCATTTTGTGGAGGTTGGTGGTCGTTGTCGGCAAGATTAAGTAGGTATACAGGCATATCAAATCAAAATAGTATTATTGTAAATATGCAGGAATGTTGGACGACTGATTTGGTAGGGAGAAGAAACAAAAAGGAAGAAAAATATTAAAATGCTCATTCCTATTTCCTATTACATTGGTTGCAGTTGGTCGTCGTCGTCGTGGCAGAAGGATGGCCCTACATTTCCTTTTCCCATGAGTAAGGCTAAATTATAGGGGGTGATACTGCATTATTACGGTAATAAAATGTGTATAAATAGTATTAACTCGAATGGCAGATGTAGATTACACACGTGAGACACAAAAGACGGTAGTCTCAGTCAGTATGTGTATGATTCTAGAATCCGGACCTTGACCAATCACAAAGACAACAAGGGACTATTTATTAAAGGAGATAAGGTATATTCTATTTTTTAAGTAAAACCTACTCCCAAAAATTAGTGCAGCCGTAATGATATGTTTTGTGAATTGGGATTATAGCACGCCGGCTCTCATTTTACACATATTGTTTTGAGGGCATAATCGAAAATTTGTACACAAACGCAATGGTTTATATATGGGGAAAAATTTAAAGGTTTTCTTTCGTGTCTCTGTGTGCTCTCCACAATGTATCATTTAAAAACAAGGAAGTGGCTGTAAAAAAATCAATAAAGAAAAGAATCCAGTCGACCAGAGAGTAAAAGAGAGCAATAATAATAGTAATATCATCTCTTTCTTAAATACGCAGACTTTTACACTAGTGTAATATTTCATCTCGTTCAAATTTGCTCGCTGCTGCTGCTCAACGCGCAATAAAAAATGGCCAAAGGGGGCAAATTTGATGGAAAGAATCGAAGGTTATCCTGATTGATTGATTTATAGATTATTTAGCCTACTCCTTTTCTATATGACGACACGACACATGTTTCGACTTGATTTGCAGACTATGTTAAATATTTGAATGTCTGTGTGAAGAGCCGTAGGTATAGAAAAGGTACTTCTCAGAAACGCGATTCCAGCCTTAGTCACCTTAAGAGATGATCACAACGGAAAAATTCTAATCATCTAAATAGTTGTAATACACTGCATTTTTTGTAGCTCTTTGGATTAGAGCAGGAACCGACTTGATTTTTTCTATGTATATGCATCAGAATATTATTAATAATAATAATAAGAATAAACTGTGCATGCGTCAAGCGTCTTTATATATACATCCTCTACTGATGTCTCACTGTCGGAATGCGAATAGTAACTTGATTGCACGAAAGGGTAGTAACATCACTTGGACATGGACGCTGTACTACTCGAAATGGTGCGGCGCTACTTTCCGTTCCGTGTAGCATCCACATAAAAATGCTGAGATACGTTACTCACCTTTCCAAGTCTTTCTGGTCTATTGCTATAAACGTACACGACAGCATTTTTATGCATTTTTTATCTGGTGCTGATAAACTCAAATAGGCAATGGTAGTTTTGCGATGTGATGCCATGCCACTACTACTGCTGACAACCAAGAAAGAATCCATCAAGCCTCTTTCCAACAAACGTCGTCCTCGTATCTAAGCTCGACGTGTGCAGTAAGTAGTTAGCAGAGTAGTTAAGCATTTTTATCAATTGTGTGCATTTTTAAAATTATCACAAAAGGATTTTAAGGAGGTCCTCGGTTTTTTGTGTATTTGAGCAATGTCATATTGTACGGTTTATAAGCTCTTAACTTTGTATTTTCTATTTTTTTACGAATAATGTTTTTATGTGTGCGCACTGTTTATTTCCTTTTAAACTATTTACTTGCAAGTACTTTCTGCATATTAGCAAAATTTAAAGATGCAAAGGGGTGAAATGAACGCGGACCATGGGCTATTTTGTTTCTTGTTTTACTGGTACGTCAAACTCGAATATTTTACGCTTCGACAGCCATGTAATCACTTTTACTAACTCTTGGGGGGTTTTGATGCAACAATATCAATCGATTGTTTCACCCGAAAATACGTACATGTTTGCCTACTAATTTTGATCCCTTTCATGGTGTGCATTTCAACAACGACAGGAGCAGCTGCGTGTGTCTTGGGAAGTTCGTCTTCTAACTTCAACCAGACCAATACCCTCCATCCATCCCCAGTTTTTACTGGTTTCTCGCGGTATCTCTCCTCGCTTCACACAGAGTGTAATCTGTCTTTCCACAAGAGCACCTCATAAAACGAGAACATCTCCGAAAGGGTATACAAATAGGTAAATATAAATAAAATACAGCTATAATACGCTTTACTGGGTCCCCCTATAAACACACTGAACACCACACTTTTTTATTACGTGGCTGCCGTCTATTATTTTATTTTATTATCACTGGGAGATTCATACCGGGAGCGTTATCGAACAATAACTTATGGATTGACTTTTTTTGTTAACAAGGAACACAAGGAGCAATGTACACACGGACCAATGCTCAATAGTTTGCCAACGGAAGGTAATATCATCATTTGGTCATCAAGATCATCATCATCACATTATTATTATTATTACTGCCATCATCATCGTCATCGTCGTCCTCATCATGATGATGAGGCGCAGCACAGCGTTGACATAGGATATAGTATAAGCATATATGCTAAGTATACACTCTGAGCGAGTTTACCAGAAAGAATTTAACAATGCAAGGTCTTGTTTAAAAGGCACTCTGCTTCTGCAGATCCCTACATGCTTATTTCTTGTCAATCGACGGTCATCAGCCATTACATTGTGTACGTATGAATGTACCAATTATTCATAGAGCAACGGAAGGATAGCGTTATGCATGCATCATTTATCATATTATTACTCACGTAATATAAATATACGGCAAACCAACGAAAATATATCATCATCATCATCGTCATCATCATCATCATCATACTTTGAGTACAGTTGTAAGCATATACCTGAATATCGATTTGCTCTGCTTCGTATTTCGTATTAATGCGCCTAGCATGCCTAGATCTTTTTTTTATTATATATTAACTCCCATTTACTATCTTGCGTGCCCACCGCCACTTACGTTTTACCTCTACTTCCCTTAAGCAACGCCGGCCTTCAGACACAATATATTTACTCAGTAAATTACAACTACCATGATCCACATTCGGCTGACCGACTGTGAATGCACACAACATACTTGTATTATTATTATGAAGATCATTATTACCCATTATTGTGATGCTGTTGTTGCTGATGCTGCTGCTTCTTTTAGTTCTTTTACAGCGTGACTGCATATTATATACAATGTACCTATGTAACAAAACCATTGTTTGCCCGGATACCTTGGCGATACATACACACTCCTCAGATCTATTGTTGTTGTCGGATTCTCTGCATGTACGACAGCAGTCCATTTAATAATAATAGTAATAAGAACGAAATAAACCTTTGGTGTTGTTGATACTGTTGTTTGTTGCGTTGCATAACTTTCATTTCATTTTAAGGTTAACTACGATTACAAGCTTAACTTTTTGGTCTACGATTGGGTAAATAGAGCCTGCCTGCCTGCTTGAGATCGCTGATCGGAGAGATCGCATGAGAGAAAGCATTTTCTGTCTCGCACCCTACACTACCCCTTCCATGTATATATATGTATGTGTATATGTGGTACGTAGAAAAGTGATAAGATATATAGGTAGTAGCTTATTAATAGGTAATATAACGGGTGAGCAATAAATTATACGAGAAGACTCGCTAACAACGACGAGACGTTTCGTATAAAACTAAAAAAATATATTTTCTCCCAACTTTCAGCCAGAAGCAGATAAAAGTTAAACTTGACGCGATCTCTGTAAAATAACGAAGAGAAACAGTGCAAAAACCTGTAATGGTTGGTAATCAAAACACACACTACATATATCCTGTCGTAAGTAATAGTGACTGGATAAACATCACTTTCTCGTAAATGAAACAAGGTAATGCTCAAATTGTGTTAGTGTAAGACCATAAAATATAATAAATTAATAGCTTCTTGTAGGGAGAGAAGAGAAATAGACGAGCGTTGGGGGGAAGAGCCGGTGCTTTTCTTCCAAACAACAATTGGTTTGTTAACGGAGTACATACATATAGCTTTACCACTTTCATTTTGTTTGCTGCTTATCAAACGACTTGCGCAAATAATAGAAAAAGCGTGAGGGACTCAATGGGCTTTGTGTATCGAGAACAAAAATAATAATAATAACAACAACAACGTCATATTAATGTTAATGAACAAAATAAATATGATCAAAATGAAGTACTGCTTTATTATCTGGTAGAAAAGGACGACCAATTCAATGTTCGTTTTTGTAAATAATTAGAACTAGTTAGCAACTCGTTGACACCGAGAATCATTTGATTCAATAAAGCGTTTAGTAGAACATTCTAAATTTTATATTAATGTAGCTCTTATAAAGTCACTCCATGATAAGTATCAAGACTGGAAGCTGTAAAACGTGGATTTGACTCACAACAGAACAGTTGTTCAGATATTGCAATTTTATATATATAATATTTACAATTGTTTTGGCATGCAAGTAAATTGTAATGGCCAACGTAACTATAAATTTTTATTATGAACGCAGCTACTTTTATTAACTCAATAAGAAAATGACCCCTAGTCAAAGCTGTTTTTATTTTAGGGATTACATTTACATAAAGTTATAAGGTAAACGCAGCTGCGTTTAGGCGACGTATGTTCCTGGTTAATAAACCCAGCTGCACTTATTTCAGGGCTGCATTGTATCTATTTTGTAGACTTCGTTTATATTAGGATTTACAGTAAATTAACTATCGTATCGTAATTTATGCTTGCTCTTACTATTTGTGACTGCCTCATTGCTCCGTTCTATATGACAAATTCGGCTATATTATTTTGAATTGGGAACTGAACTGTTAACAATTTTTCTAATGTGTCAAATCGGTTCTAACTTTATTAAGTGAGTAGGACATATATAAGTCAACGGATGTTTTTTTTACCTGTATTAAATATACAGAACACGGAGATTTAAGTTAGACTCTGAGTATTACGAAACGTGATTGAATGTTATGATTACTGCTATGTAAACAATAATGAGCAGTATAATGGTTAATATCTAATAAGAAAACTACTTTTTAGGTGTGGACAAGTGGTACGAAGGTATTTATGCATGTTTATATTTTTTATCATGTATACATCCACGTTTTAAAAATATATACACACATATTAAGTTGTTGTTCTCTTTCATTTTGAGCAAAAAAATGCGAGAGATAAGTAAACTTGCAATAAAAGGCCTCTTGAAAAAAGCCACGGATGTTCTTCACAAAACATGACAGAATAATTGATTTTGCAATAAATATGTGTAAGTTACATGACGGCATGACAGTGCAACTTTTTGAGAGGAATCATCACATCATAGCACTCACACAGGATTGCGTATTATATACGCAAACAGACAGACTGAGCAGAATGATTTGAAGAAGAACAACAAGAACCAGCAGAAAAATTCCTTTCAGATATTGGGAAGACCTTGAAAATTTGACTTCAGCAAACTTGATTTTCTTCTAAGATGATTGTACCCAAATTACCGATTAAGAAAACTTGTGTTTTGTTGTTTTATAAACTCCATTTTATCAAATAATAGCTTCGTGTGTGACTGATGTATGTGAGTAACTTGTCTGTCTGCCGTGTGGAGTTGGTTGAGAGAGGATATATTTATTATACACGTACAGTATTGTGGAGGCCCCTAAAGGAAAGGAAACTAGATTAGAATTAAACAGCATTAAATTTTTTTGCCCTGAAATTATAATAATAATAACCATAAAAGTAAAAAACATTGTACACTGTATTTAAGGGCATTGTTCCTCTTACTACACACTACACACAGAACCAAAGCCTATGAACACGCGTTATTGCTACGTCAACATACATTTGTAAACAGTTTTTGTAATTTCATATCTTCATAAAGGCTACAGTGAACAACACGACAATACAACACAGCTCGCCTTACAATAGCACAAAAATGCCTAAGTCTCTAGAGTATTTTTTCAAAGTTCGCACGAACAAATTCGCGTGCATGCTCATTGACGTGTTGCTGGTGTAAAAGAGTGTAGAGCTGAAAGCATTCACTTTTGCGGCTCAGTTCAGCTTGTTTTCAATTCTTTTTAATCGGGGATCCCTAATTGTAAGAAACTATGCCATCGAACCAGTCCAAAACAGAGGGTTTAAAAGGAAATGATTTTTTTAGTTGAAAAATAGTATTCAATATCCAATAAAGTGGACAATGCGTCAAACTATAGAGTAAAAAAGATGCTACCTATACTGCTTGGGTCAACGGTCGGATCGGTTTCTCTTCACTGCACCTTTTTAAAACTGTCAAAGCGCAAGAAAATGAGTGATTTTTCTGGTCAGGTTGCATGGATAAAAAATGACCGACGTGCAGTTTGTTAGATGGATTTCAGTGGATTTTTGAGGCTGTGTTCATTGAAAACAAGCTTTTTTGCTTCGTAAAGTTGATTTTGATACCTAGAAAGTGAAGGGTTACCCTAAACAAGAAAACTGTGATCGTTCATCTCGTTTGAAATTAGAGAACGCGATGAGAGAAATGAAAAACCTACCTGCATAGTTAATGGTCTCATCTGTAAAAATAAACATCAAGTATGAGTTTCTCCATCCTTTGTTGATTTTTGTGTGCATGGCTTTCTCTGTTTCAAATAAGAGATGCTTGACTGTCGTCCGACATCAAGAAAAGCTTTCAATGCAATCTTTTGGTGATAAACTAGCATACATACGGTTGCAACGCGTTGGACGACCTGTGCGAATGTTGAGTAACCTTAAACTTTAAAAAGTTGTTAGAATATCAGTCGTACGTAATCCGATAAAACGTTTATAGATGGGTCAATTTTCTTTAATACATTTATATATAAAATACGAATTGCTGGATGTAAGCCACAATCTTCCAACAGTTTCCTCACTGGTGAATTTATGGAGATTATTTAAATAAACCGTACGTATTTTATACATTAATTAATAATCTTATATAGTTAAATTTTAAACAGTCGATTTGGCAGATTACTTGAATTTAAAATATATTTACCAAATTCCCAACACCCTCGACAATGTAATTTGTCTTAATGTAATTTTAAAACGCAGTATGGGTAAAATACAAAGGTAGAAATAGGTTTATTTGCACATATTTTGCGTGGTATGCTCATCGCCTAAATTTCAGAAAGTGATATTCTCCAACATTTCAAGTTTAAAAGTTGATGGGCTGTTGAGATATACACAAGTCACGCTGTTTCATGAAATCATCTTGATAATTTCTGTTGGTTTAAAAAAAGTTTGACATTTTGACTTTTCCCCATTGTATTTCGGATAATATTGCTATTTACTATATACCAATAGGTCATAAAAACCAGTGTGCAGCGCTTCCATTGATGTTGGTTTAAAAAAAGTTTGACATTTTGACTTTTCCCCATTGTATTTCGGATAATATTGCTATTTACTATATACCAATAGGTCATAAAAACCAGTGTGCATCGCTTCCATTGAGGCATTTTAGTACCAATAAAACTTGTATCATTAATTTCCTAAATAATATGGCTTATGTAGCCCATAACGGAACGATACAAAAATGCATATCATTATAGTATTGGTTGCTGAATCTATCTATAATGTGAGGTACCGGTAATCTGTGGCTTGTTTNGCATATCATTATAGTATTGGTTGCTGAATCTATCTATAATGTGAGGTACCGGTAATCTGTGGCTTGTTTAAAAACAACAGACAATTGGAGAAATGTTAAATGATGCTGACTAAATTATACTTGTGTTTCTGTGCCGGCAATTTGAACTAAAAATGTCCAAAATTGGAACCTCTTAAAATCACGGATCGTTTTCTTAGCAGTAACACTACGTCAAATTCTATTTAGGTAATCTGTAATGTTGTTTTTTGGGACAATAAAGGATCACTATGAAAGAGGAGCTACCCTTCCGAACGGCATGGTTGGGTAACGACAGGTAGTAGTAGGCTTTATAGTTTTATACTTAAAAACGTGGACCACTACGCTTAGGATGCTTTCATGATGATTTTTAAAATGATTGGTAACAATACACTAGGAGGCGCTGCCAAACTGATGTATTGTCTTTTTGAAAGATGAATGTATATATTAAAATAATTAGTAATTGTTAGTTTGTGAATGCCTTTAATTTGTAAAATACATGGACTATTTACATAAATTTGTATTTAAACAGTTTTTCCATGATAGTGCTCTAAAAATGTATTTTAAATTGTATTTTATTTCACCTCGTAACTCCATGGTATTTGTATAACACATTTATTTAAATACAAGGAGAAATAATTTACCATTTAGTATTTACTATTTACAAAAACGTATTTTAGAAAGCCTGTAAATACAAAACCTTGTAAAACACTCCCTCAATAAATGACCACGCACGCGTAGCATGGCTGATCATCTAGTCTAACACTATTGTATGTACTTTGGTACGATTATATACATACCTTTTAATACCGTCTTTCACCGATGAAGTCATTTCACCAGATTCGAGTAAATATATCTACTTATTCTTAACTAAAATTTAAAATGAAAACCAATAAAACTTGGCAACACATACTGATACAGTTCTCGTTTTAAAAGTTCACTCACAATAATAATAATGGCACCGCAGGATTTAATACGAAACCCTACAAGATACCACCGCAGACATACATTTATTGCTGTTTTATTGTTCTTGGCTGTATTTTCAAAAGCGGTTTTCCTGTACCGAGAATAATTAATTTAGTAATAACAGTAATAATTTTGATTCGAATGTTTATCAAGACCGTTACCAGCCATGTGTCAGACATGGAATATTTAATTGTATCATTAGACAATTTTTTTTTACAATTTTACACTTGTACATACATAACCTTGGTTGTCATTTAGTTTTCACTTCATCGCTGGCATAGTGTGCCTCCAAAATGTGACCGAAAAAACTAGTTTCACTGCGCAGTTAAAAACTGCAGCTGCAGTATGGTAGTAAAAGTTGCAGTAATTAACTTCGCAGCAGCATATTCAATGAAATAAAAGGACGGGTCTATCAATGAGCAAACTTGAAATGATATGATATTATGCAATAACATAATATACCAGACATTAATTCAGCTTTATCGCATGTGGATTGTCTACATTTTTCTCATTACAGTCACCTGCTTTGTTGTTAGGTAGCACCGACACTGTTAAAAGTGGTTCCAGTTCCTAGCTCCGCTCTGTGCGTAATACTTTTAACGAAATGATTTTAATGGATCAACTACACGTCTTGTGAGATCTCATCAAATCTCTGCACCACCACACCGTCTATTTTGAGCTACGCAAATGTTACCTCATTTTTTACTCAAAAATCACTAATAGATTTATGCAGACCGCAAAAAACATTTAGCGTAATCGACCAAGTGAGTGGTCTAAATCGAGTTTGTGCTGTAAACCTTTATCCGCTCAATCTTAATCTGATGAAGAAATAGCTGTGTTGCCATTCAAGGTAGGAGTGTGAATGTTTCGCCGGGTCGGGGACGTATTAGCATGTGTATACCAGTTCCTTAACGACGGAAAATAGCCTGTCCTTCTTGTCCGCCTGCTTTAACTCACCCTCTGTCGCACACACATATAGCGTCAAGAAATTTTCTGGCCCTATATCACGTGTTCTCAAATCAGGAGTTTGCTGATAGACAAAAATGGCTAAATCCCCAGATCATGTTCAATACAACTGTTTAAACAATTTCTTTGGTTCAAAATGACTTGTTCTATCGCCCCATGATCCCGTTGAACACAAATGCCGAACACGTATTAAAGCAAACTCATCATATCTTCTACAGAAATATTCGACAATTACCAAGTAGTCCCAGAAAATCAACTTGTCTCATTAACATTGTAATTTAAACGACGAACTGCATTTTTTCCGTGGACAATTGTCACTTCTGGTGGTAATGTGTTTTTTTTTACTTTTTTCTATATAAAATGGTGAGCGACACAACAAAATCCTCTAATGTTAAATGTGTGACTGCTTATAGTATGACAGTCAGTCTATATGTCAGCAAGGGAGACACAAAGTGTACTTTATATACAATTAGTAATGTTTTATATGAAACAAGGACGCCACCATAACAATACATACAATGGAGAAGAATGAGTGATATGTAAGACTTACTATGAACAACTTGAAATTACTCGAATAAATGGAAGAAGCTCACCAGCGAGGAGGTTGGATGGAAGGATGACAATCACGAGGACAACTTTTAAGTATGCAGATATTAAATGTCAGGATGGATAGTGGTGTTGGGAGATGATGATGATTATTGTTATTATGAGTACGAGAATGAGATGGATACAAGATGAAAAAAAGAATAGAAATGGGACTTTGTTACATTTTTGTGATATGTAGATCATCTAACAAGATATCTACCTGCTACATGATGTATCTGCATGCAATGAACAGCAACGGCGGCAGTAGCGATTACATTCTCCGCAGTAGATCGTCGACGACAACGTATGTAAGACAGTTTTCATTTCATCTCTCTTGTTGTTAATCACAACTCAAGAGAGAGAGAGCTCCGTCCTGTTTTATGCGTAGATCGAATAGAGAAGAAATGCTGATGGTACAATAAAGAAGCCAGTCATTCATTACAGCATTATACTTATTCACGTGGGGTAGCAGCCAATAATCATTATTATAATATGACTTTTGGGATTCCAGTGTTGAGCAGAAGCACCTAGCAGGCGAGCAGTATTACAGTCTTCTGAATCAAATTATCATGAAACAGAGAGAGTCGCCAATGATGAAACAGCACCGGCGGTAATATCTCCACTTCTACATTTTTTCTCGCATTTTCAGGTACAATATAATATAATTTAGGTACTGGAGTACAGACATATTATGTGAAACTATGCCGTTGTTTAATACTTATGCCTGACACGACAAACATTATTTATTCGACTTCCACTACTTTTCAGCACTTTGGTACAAACCATGTAATTACTATTAATCCAAGTAAATTGTCTCCATCTGTGAGAGTGTGTGGATGGTGTTTGTGTCTAAATGTACAAGCTTAGCCGGTGACTGCTCACCCCAGTATTATATATGGTGGTGAGCAGGTCTACGTGCCTACGTGTATTTTTGTCTTTTTATCTTGGAATGTTTGTTTGAACATTGTGCGTTCTACCTCCAAAAAGATTTTATGTTGGCCTCTTTTTATCCGACCTGGTGAAACCACTTCCTATGGTATGCAATTTCATGTTGAACCAGTCTTCTGGTTTTATGTAACACCTTTTAATTTTGCAAGGACGTCAACTGGTACAAAAAAGGTGCAAAAATATACGTAATGTGGTCTGGCTTTGAATTAGCGTTTATTACTACTTACTACGTTAGATACTTATTCTAATACTACTACTACTACCTTTTACTACGAGAGCGACTACGTCAAAAAATCTGAAAAGTATTGTCTTACGATTATATACCTACCTGCTTGCCACTTCAACCGTTGCACTGCCGGTTTTTCATTAAATTCTTTATAGCATTTTACTATTTGAAGTTCGAAGTTCGTAGCTGAGCATATGCACGCTGGTTGTTCGCCGTCGCGTCGCCGTTGTTGTTGTTGTAAGCAAAAAAGTGTTCATGTTTTTGGTCTCAGTTTTTAACAGCAGAAGTCACTCGCCTGTCAGCAGAAAAAAGACAATCTTTCCAATCTCTCTTATCAAAACGACACCATAAAGGTATGCAAATCAAGGTAAAAATATACTTGATCCTCCAGAGTGACATTTAAAAGAAGAAAACGATTATGTCTTTTTTTATCGTATTCAATTTATTTACAAGCGATACCAAAAAATGCAAGCTTGCAAACATGCAGGCAAGAGATACAAAATAAATTAAATGAGAAGAGCATAAAATAATAAATTAATACGGTAATGTATGTAGGTTCATACTGTCATTACGATAATATCACGAAAATATAAAGGTTTTTAGTTTTATGCACCAGAAAAATGTAGCACTTGTAGCAGTGCAGTCAGCAGGAGCAGCAATTGCCAAAAGTCTACACAAGCACGCGTTGTTGTGTAGTTACAGATCATCAGCAACATTGCGATGCATGCCATCATGAATGACCGTCATTCGTAATATTTTATGCATAGCATCATACCTTATTATTTGATCTCTTCAATCCAAATGTAGTGAGTAATTATTTTCCAAATAAATTGTAATTCATGATGATGATGACGACGATGGATGATGCATTGTGTTAAACATAATTCTCTGTAATCGAACCTGAGGGAATGGATTGGCAGAATGTGGCAATTTGAAATGTCTTGGTAAGGTAACATCTCGGCAACCAAATAGTAGCGAAATGAAATTGTTTGTGACGACGACGACGCACCGCGCACCGTGTATGACTTCTCTCTTGCTTCCTTATTTTAGAATTGCCCTACTTCAACTACATATTGGGAATAATGAGACAAGTGAGTTGCTGCTCCCCGTTTATCATTAGCATCCACTACAACATGCACATATTTTTATCGGATTTTAAAATAATAATATATGATATCACAACCACTTATAAATGGGTGCATGCACCAAAATGTGCGTTACTACGACTACAATCACCTCTTGTATGACAACTCTCTGCTGGTCAGTCAGTCAGTCTACCTCTACCTACATGAACTGCATCCACAACACAACGATACACATTATGACGAGAGGGACAGTAAAACACAGTGTGTGTCTGTGGGACCAGTTACACATTTCAAATAGAATGGCTCAACCAAGTGTTTTGTTTTTGTGCCATTGTGTCGACTGACCCTCTCCACTTTTGGTTACCAAATTGCTATTTCTCGTAAAGTGAACTCGTTAAACAGCCAGAAAGTAGGTATTAAGTAGTAGGAAAATATTTGTAAGCACGTATATAAATTGCATCATCAAGTCACTGAAAATATTTCAAATACTTTTTTTGCTTGAACTACTTATTGATTGATCATTGAATATATGACGACTATACATAAGCTTTAAAAAAAAAGATCGACTTCAAGTCACAAGTGATTGACTCACATACGTCTAGGTAATCCAATTTATTCCATTTTAGGATTTTACGTTCATTCCACTCTCGTGGAATTGATTGTTGATTATCTCGCTTCTCATTTAACTGTTTTCGACAAAAAATTATATCTCGACTCAAGGACACGGAGCGCCAACCAACTTGGAATAACCTAGCGCGTTGTACCCTAATAATGCGAATGAAGAACACGTAGCATCCGTAACAATGCGGTATACTAACAAAATCTGCAATATCGTCTATATCTACCTTAACCGTGATCATGAGCAACCGCCACAGAGTTACTGGCTCAGCTGACTGGCAGCCACACATGATTAAAAAATTTATGCATGCCTGCTCTTTTAGGAAAAAGGAAGTACTCATAGGGGGACAAATGCATAATGCAGACAGCCGGACACAGCCTTAACCACACACTACACACAAAAACATTTAATTCTTATAAATTATAATAAATATCCCTGCGTAGGTTTGTTATTAATATTTAATTTCGCTATTATGCATTATTAAGGATTTCAGGTGTTGCATACGTCGAAGCAATAAATATTAAAAGCATATCAGTAGGAGTGGTTTATCTAACGTCAAATTTTAGGGACGCTGTGAATTACAATTTTTTTCACAATGCATTAGACATTTTGTGGATTTCCAGCAACAGCAACAATTGATCAGATAGGCATTTGAAATGACAGATAGGTGCTCTTGAGATGCAGGAACGATTTTTAATACAGCAGCAGCAGCAAAGTTTTTGCTACGAAACATGTTTATGAATACCACACACGTCGAGTTGTGCTGATTTTGACACAGGCGTTGGGGCAAGCCAAGAAATATTAAAATATTGTTACCGCAAATGCCATACTTCCGTATTCTTTTGACAATACATTAATACGGATTCAATCACGAATTTCTTTTGCGATCGTAATTGTGGTGTATGCACATGCACGTACATGTGCAATTCTTTTTCTAATTAAAAAATGCTACGTTTTATCATACAGCAAATATTTTTAGTTTCTTAAGTTGTACTTGGAAGGCCATCTAGGTAGGACCGTTCAAGGGCAAGGGTGCAAAGCTAAGAAAGAAGGAGAAGGGTGGCTTGATGTGTGAAAGTAGGGTTTGCGTTAATTAGATAGGAAACAGTCGTATTCCATTCTTGAAATTTGGATGTAGATATTCGGGAAATATACCACAGGGATCAGTTACACCAATTTTGTAATGTGGACCTGTTTCTGCTCCGGTCGGCGAAACGGTTGCCCTATTTTGTACGATCGTTTTTAATGTGACGTTTCACCTTTTTGAGCGCTGCTGATTCGACCAAGTGTTCCAAAAAGGGGAGTTTCACGACCGGAGGTCACTCCTATTGACTTCCGATAGGAAAAAATTTAAAAACTCTTTTGTGCTTGAGATATCATCATGTGAGTGCATACAGACGGACGGACGGACAACGTAATGGTAATAAATGCTTCCGTCACTTATTAATCATGGAGGGACGAACTAGTTCGGTAGTGACAAAAAACCTTTCGTCAACAACAATCAAAGACGCGTAAGGAATAGTAGAAGAAGACTTTTTTCCTCCATTCTGCTCATTTTCTAACTGATGATGATTTTCAGTGACGACTCTGCACTGAATGCGAGAGCGAAAAAAGTGTTTGCTCAAGCCACATGAATCTTGTAAAACCTGTGTGTGTTCTTTCATGTAGCATTAGAACTGACGGTAGTACAGTTTGGGTTTAAAATCTGAAGGTTGACTGGTCATCAATATCAGAGACTTGTAATGGTTGTTGTACGCGTTGTTGTAAGATTTGGAACAAAACACAACTACAACTGTTTCATTGTTGAGCTGCTACTTTTCTGATGTTGGTTGGCTGATGTATCTGAAAATGTCTCAGGGCATTAATGAATACCACAAATCTTTACCAGCGACTTGCCCTAACAGAGATAACATTACAACAATAAGCCTTTTAAGCTGTTGTTTGGGTTATTCTACACCTTTTGCTCGTTTTACATAGCGCATTTTTTGCAAGAGGGCCTGTGTTTAGAAATGACAATGTGTTTTCTATTCTTCTGGTTGGTGGTATCATCTCGTGCAACCGTCGACACACACCACCAGCAAAAAAGTGCTTTGGAGACTTACACAGGGCCATTAAAAAGACCACTTGAAAAAGCGTTTGAAAAATCTACTGTGTTATCCTCGTCACAGCAGCCCACCGTTCCAAAATTCATTTTTTTATCCTGCTAGTCTCATTGTTATTTATTAGCTTTTCCATCTTCCCTACCAGGTAATCAGATTACCGCTGTTTAACAGTGTGCGTCTGAAAAATGTTCAATGATAAAGGCTGCATTTCCTCATTTGTAATTTGTGATGCAAGCACCATGCCCGTCATTACCATCACAATGAGGGACACAAACAGGCACGTCGTAGCGTAATGATGGGCTCATGCGAAGATGGTAATGGTTGTATTGTATATTTGCTTCATGTCGTACAGGTCAACTTTATGCCTAGATAGGGCCAGTGTCATCCACGAAGAAATAAAATGGTGGTGTTTGACAAGAGGCAATGGGAGATGTCAATAAGGTATAATACAACATTCGAAGTTAATCTTCACCCATCTCATATCTAAGCTTGAGCCAACAGTTTGAAAAATGTAACACTAAAAGACTTCCCCCGTGACAATCTGCAAATTTAAAAGCCCCTATAGCACTTAGCTAGTAGCGCATAAGCAGATAGCATCATCTCATCATTGTTAGTTGTAATAAATATGAATAAATAAATGACATGTATCAGACCTCAAGAAAACTATCACACTTTGATGTACAGTGTATCTAAATAAGCTGACACAAAAAGAGTTCGAAAAGTAAATAAAAGCGACACATAACATGGAATGTGTAGCAACCATTGACGCTGACGCGCAAACACGGTACGGTCAGGATGGCACACAAAAGAAAAGGGAACAACGACAACGTAAATAAAAGGAAAATAATGCAGTTTTGACATTGAATAACTAAATCACTTTAATTGATATAACTTCATATCATTCATTCCTCCGTGTGTGTGTGTGTGAGAGAGAGGGAGAGAGAGAGGGAATCGATTTCAATTTTACTTAAGCGTGAAAAAATCATTAAATTCATTTTACCTACATACCTAGTTCATTTGTTTTTGACCTACGTTTTGATGTACAGGATTGTACACGTTATATGGTTGTCTGACTAAAATGGAAAATGGGATTTTATTAGCATATTTTCATTATTATAATTGACAATTGACACCAGACAGGCTGCAGAGAGAACGGAGAATCAATGATATCAAGAGAGCTCGAAAAGTTTTATTCGTGTAATTCGCAGAACAGATTGACCAAAGCGAATTAATATATTCCATTCTACAAAATCTATCTCGAATCTCAATGAAATATTTTAATGCAGGAAATGCCTGTTGAAAATTAGTTGTCACATCTGCAGCAAGCTGATGCACACGGTGTAATGCATACGGCATGCAAGGGGTTGATGATGAAGTCATGCTGTGAGGCTATGAGCAGGATCCGCCAGGAACATGTAGTAAGTTTGCCTACACACAAAATGTTGAGCCGTTCCGTCACACAGATAGATAGCACAATGCAGAGAGATGTATGCCAATTACGTAAAAAGATGATGAGTTTGCTCACTCAAAAGAAGGGACTCTCGTTTGTTTGCAGCCTGCACATAAGTGCTCACAATTAGTGTGTGTAACAACTATATAACCAGTGCCGAACAAGCAGAAAGAACAAGTGCATATCATATCATTATCAGTCAACTTGTTTGTACGAGCGATCTCAAACGAAGAAAGAAACATCAAAAATGGTATTACAATGGGCCGTAGGCAAATTTATTTGAGAAAAAGATATTTGCATAATATTTTCATAAAGATTTTACTGCAGCAGTTGAGAATTGGTAGGAATTTTTTTATGAGGGCATCATCTTTGATTGCTTTATTTATCAATACTGAATTTTTACTTAAAACATGAATCATTAAGATGAGTTCCTCCTTGCAATAAACGATTTTCTTCAATTTTCATTCACATCATTAGAGGTCACACTTTAAGTGTCCGCTGGTTCTTGTTTTTCGCCGATAAATGAAGGATGGGGTACTCCCGAATACGATGGGCAATTTTAATTCTTTTGTGCATGCATTGCATTGGCTCTGCAAAACATGCTTGCTTGCATTCATTTTCTTCCTTTGTCTTCTTGCATAATATCATTGACAGTTTGTTTAAAAAAAGCTACAACAATCCTTTGAACAGCGAACTAGTTAATTTTGCTTACAGCCTTTTCTAGGCAAATCACAAAATTTCCTCATTATTTTTTTATGGAAATTCATGTAATGTTGAATGACCATTATGTTTCAACTTAAACTGGTCTACTACTGCCAACTTACCACAGAGATGTTGCTTTCTATATAACAAGACTATAAATAAATTATTGATTCAGGAAAAAAATGGTAGTCCCACAAGACCAACCAAACCTACCAAACACATCGACGTAAGGGCAATTATGAAGTTGTAAATATACTTTTTGATAAAAACTAAAAAATGTGGACTAATAATTAAAAAATCTTTTCTCCGAGTGCAATTTCTTTAAAGTGGTTAATGAGGTAATTATAAACTCTATCAAAAATTTCATCGTTTTCCCTCTAATTGGACACGAGTTGGTTTTTAAAGTGTATTTTGTAATCGTTTATTGATTAAAATTGAAAACTCTGGGTAGCAAGCACGGAATGCTTTTGATATTACAAAGTATTTCACTTTGATTATTGCGCACGGACGTACAATACCGTTGTTCGAGATTGCCGTTGACACACATGGTACTTCAAATGATCCTTGGTCTCGCTTAGCAACGTGTACGGTAATTGTCGTCAAAGAACTATAAGCAAATTAGGGGGAGATGCGGCAATTTTACAACAAATCGAATCTGCTGCTACTACTACTGTTGCTGCTTTGGCTACCACCACACGATGTCTCTCTGTGAAAGTAAGAAATAAACCTTTCTAAAAGTCATCTTCGCAATCGGTGTCACGAGTCAAACAATTTTATTATCAATGGACGACAATCATAAATTCCACACAAATCGTTTTATAAGGAAGCCAGTGTCAACGTAAACAGGAGCAGAAGAAGCGGAGCAACAGAGATTATGTTTTCAAATGACGACGAAGCAGAACCCAATACAACCACACCATTCCGCGTTTTGTTGTCACTGTTCGCGTTTTGCATTAACGTGCATGTAAGCGAATAATATATTATTTCGTGGCGTGTTTGCTGTAATCTCGAAAAGTAATGCGTACTCTACAAGAATGCTTACTCGATTTACCAAGCATTTCGTTGCACGTAGATCACTTCATTTAGATTTATTTATTTATTTTTATAAACTTTAAAATAGGCCCTCTCAGTTGAGTCAATTGATCGGTTATCAAATTGCGTAACCAATTACAGCTTGTCCTTCTCTTTCTTATTTGTGTACTTGAGAGAGATTACAGAGACAGAATTAAAGTAGAGAGAAGGAGAGGGAGGGAGAGAGAGAGAGAGAGAGAGAGAGAAACGATGGAGCATAAGAAAAGGGAAAATGTAATGTATTCGCTTTGTACTGGTTTATTAGCTGCAGGTAAGAGAATTTCATTTCATATGGACGACAATTATTCAAGTGATATGAGAAAATGCACATTATAATGACAAAAATGCCGCACTTGTGCATTTCTCATACAAGAGCGCCGCATTTGCCAACTCGCTGGGACTCTTTCAAAACTAAAAAGACATTCTGAACGCTTGTTATCTGGGTGAGTATTCATAACATAATTTACGATTTTATATTTAGAATATTGAAAGGTATTTTTCAGCTTTATCAACACCTAATCGTTTTAATATTATATTGTGTTTGGCATGTATATCCTCCTCCTCGTCATAATCAACACGATCGTCGTCAGCAACATCATCATCATCGTCATCCTTTTTATTGTAATCATAGTTGCAATCACACGGAAGGGTTAGCCAAATACGAGCAAGAGCAAGTCACTTATTTAACAACAAAGTTCTTCACCAGTAGTGGAAAGACGCAACATCTCACAGCCTAGGCAAGCAGTGACTGCGTACACAGTTTACACGTATTATTCATATCATCATGACATATGGCGATGTTAGTAATTCAGAGCTTGAGGGAGACCTTTGTTTTTACAGTATAGTAAAAATTAGTATTGAAGGTGTGTACACCATCAACTATGTACACAGTCATCCGTCAGTACCGAAGCAACTGTTGTGTACAGTTAAAATTAAAACCCTATGTCAATTCTCTCTCTTAATACGAAATGTGGCAATTAAAACAAACGAACAGCGAAACATTACGCTGACCCCTGCGCATTCGTCATATTTCTCATTGCTGGTGTGTTCCCACGTGAAGAGAAACAAAACAGACGCAAATTCGAAATCTGTCCCTTTTATATTACGATTTAAAGGGAACGTTTAAGTACCACTCGGCACGACAATAAAAAACAATGTCCATCTCCTGTTGCCAGAGCAGTAACACACGAACATACATTTTGGTAAAGTGTGTACACACTTTCAACAGTATAAAAATATAATTTAACCAAGTTGCCAAACTTGATTCCGCATCTTCACTCACACAAACAGATACAGATCTGATTTCGTCCATCCATCATCATCATTATCATCAACATCCACCACGCAGACAAGGGGTAGAAGTGTTCGTATTGATCCATTTTGTCATTTGATCAAGGTAAATGCACATTTTATGATGCAAAAAACAGAATTGCGACAGCATTATTATAATCACTAATAATCAGTAATAATAGCTTCTGAAGAATATTGATGGGAAATCACTTTAGATGCATATTGGATATTATGTGCTAACTTATTCTACACTTTTTGGGATTCTCCAACAGTCAAACCGTCATACATTTAATGTTGCTACGTACATCAGCGTTTCTGTCAACTGCAGTCATCTCCATATCTCATTATCGTCTCGTCCTGATTCCGACGACGACGAAAGTGCAGTACTTCAAGATAACACTGTATTCAAAAAATTTTGTTGGACCAACTACAAATGACAAAAATGAAGCAGTAGCCAAAAGTAAAAGGATAAGAATCGTAAAAAAAGATCTCACTGTTTGTCTCTTTTGTGTTCGGGATTTTCTTGGCACACACATAAGTTTTTAGAGTTTAGTAATGACAAGAGCGAACCTAAAAGTGTACATATTGAATGCATAATGTCATCATGAAGCATATATGCACTCTCGCAGGTGGGTAAGTAAGTACCTGATCATCAAATTCTGTGAAATCGGAGTATGGATATCCATCTGAAAATAGACTGCCAACTGCCAAATAAATAAAGACGCAAATAATATACCTAAACCAATAAAAATGGTCAAAACTTGGGAAGTTTTATATATACACTACCTGCACTGAACCATTTTATTCATTTGAATGATAATATTTGTCTCATAAATGTAGAGTAGTACTTGTTCTGTGTCTCCCTGAATATGTCATAATAATTCCAACAACCTACATCTCTAAGATAACTCGTAAAATTTTCTTGCAACATGCCTGATCAGACAGGTGGACATTTTCTTACAATTACTAAATTGCACTCTACACACTTTTTTGTTTGTCACATGTCCATTTGATATTATTATTATCATCTTTTGAATCATCATCATCGGCTGGTGAGGAGAAGCAGTACCTATGGTATTGAATCATACATAGCACAAACAATCATCATCATTCGACTATCTTCTTTCCGAGTGATATGTTGTGATAGACATGTAGTAAAGAAGAAAAAAATGTGTAATTTTTTGGTACTCGTACGTACGTACCCACATACGCATTAGCACAGCAGAAATGCCTTAAAATTAATATATAACTAAACTTGCTCATCGAATTGTATTTGGAGCTGTCTGGAAGTCTACGTTAGCGTCATCATCGTTGATCATAATACTATCCCGCATTTTCTGTTGTTGTCCTACGATTAATGTTAATCAGTTCATATGCATATCGACTATCGAAGTATTGCGTCAATCATGTTGCAAAGTCAATACTTGGAAGAACGTTCCCTCCAAAAGGAAAAAATGCTGTTTTTACGATTTCCACCAAAGTTGTAGTTGCATGTACTTATTTAATAGCGGTTAAGATATTCTCGCTAAACGAGAGATAAAGCTGACATGTATTTTATGCTTAGTTAGAAACGACACCAATGAAGGTATATATTAGCAGTCGGTACGCACAACGTACAGAAAAAGGCAACAACTCTGCAACAAACATAATATGTGAACCTGACACAGTCGGACGCGTAATAATCAGAATATATATCTCCCTTGCTAC
>JAHZNE010001399.1:0-12545 GCA_027744055.1 Callyntrura sp. NNG-2020 | reverse complement strand
CCTTTCCATTTTACTAAGTACTCCTTGCCGCCTTTCCGAGTACGTTCCTCCAGGATACGTTCAACCTAAGTTTATAATTTATTGTATGAAGTATAAAGCACAAAAATGTCACGTAACTTCTTTACAGTAATAAACTCGTTTCTTAGAACTTACTTCATATTCTTTATCATCCTCTTCGTCTTCTGATTCCTCCTTCTTCGCTGGTTTTTTGCCCTTAGCTTGAGTTTTTTTAGCAGGCGTCTTCTTACCTCCCTTGCCACCTTTGCTTTGACGTCCTTTCTTTGCTGGGGGTTCTTCATCGTCACTTTCAGCTTTTTCATCGTCACTTTCTTTCACGTCTTCACTCTTTCCATTTTCAGGTTGATCATCGTCGACCACCTCTGCTTCCTCATCACTCCTTAACTCCTCCTCCTTCTCCTCAACTTTCTTGGACTTAGGCGCAGGCTTGCCTTTCTTTGACTTGGGTCCAGCACGAGCCATATCTTAAGCTGTATTCAATTTTCACCGAGAACAACAGTAAATACAAAATGTTATAATTCGTGCCGGAAATAAGGTCATCGACTGCGTTCATAAATGCCAACAAAATTATAATAATAAAAACAGTACGAAAATGTCTATATGTCACCCTTACCAGTTAAAACTATAGACCGCTACAACAACTGTAATAAATAAAAGTCTTATTAAATATTAAATGGATTGTTTCCGCAAGAGTTAATATCAGACAGTGCAACAATAGACGAACAAGGATAAGTTAACAACTGGAGAGCCCCGCTTTCCCAAACCTAACAAGTAAGAAATGCGTAACAATGTTGAATGAAAAACAAACTTTTTTCTCCAAGGACGATAATTTTCGGCGGTTTGTTGTTGATACGTTGTATGGTAGGGATATATGGGATGCTGCTTGCTGCAAGGAGAACTGTTTGTGTGTAGTTTTAAAAGCTTCTCTCGTCTACAACGCTCCCCTCTGCTTCAGGTTTGCTTTCCGATCGTTATGTTTAACACACATAAACTACAAAAAATTGCTACTACTACAACACAATGATGATGCTTGATGCTGGTAAAAAACTTGATATGTTGGTTGGTACAATGGGATTGGACTAACCTAAACTGAAACCAACCTGCTATCTTTCGCTGTCCCTTTCTGTCAGCCAGGAGTCAAAAGAAGAGTGTAGGAAAAGGTGAAGCACCGAGCAAAATGGTATATATTATGTATAGCTCTTCTTGTAATGAGAAATGGAAATTTTTGAATGCTTGAATCTGCCCTAATTGTGTGCGTAAGGATATATATGTATGCTTATTTCCCAACCACCATACTACCACCGCCGACAACCACCACTACCTATTACCTATTGAACTGCTGAGCATGTATTGTAAATACAAAAATACATTGCCTGAGTATACATCAAGTAGTGCTGTATCAAATTGAATTTTGTATTCGGTGTGACAACAGCACAGAATTTGTGGATCGAGTTTTGTACTTGTATACATGGTAACTTTATTGCTTGTACGGCAGCAGGCACGCCACTTCTTTCCACCAACCACCCTCCCGCTTCGTCCCCTTCGTCCCGCTTCGCGTCGTCGAAAGTGTTGCGTTGGTATGGTTGTCGAAGAAGAAAGGAGAGAGAAAAAGCCACGTACAACGGTTGTGTAGTACATAACCAGAGAAACCAAGAATATGCTTTTATTCCTGTCAAAATTATGCTTTTTTATGCTTTTATTTTTTATCGACTTAAAGCGTTAAAATAATGTTAAATGACATTTTTGAAAAAAAATTTTAAACCCATTTTCCTCTATATCAATATATTCAAGATAATGTGTTGATTTTCTTTGTATCATATTACAATTACACGACAACTAATTCACTCCATAAAGCCATATATTATCCATACATAAATATAAGATACTGTAATTTGCACTTCTAGTCAATTCCGCCATTACTACAGAACCTTATATATTTAATTTACGTTTTGAAATTTTGGAATTATCACCACGAACTTACGTTGTCAGACCAAAAATTAGCATCTGCAATATTATTTATAAAATTTTTAAAACTATTAAATATCTTCTTTCTCTCTTTCAAAATATGGAAAAATGGTATCACCGCATCGCATTTCCAATTTCTTTTATTGCTATTTTATCCCATTTTTTGTGACAGGTTTGCTAGTTCTAGTTGCTTTGTGATACGATTCTTGTTTTCATGCTTTCTTTGACATATGAATTATACAATTAATTATTTGTATTCAATGATAGCAATACACTCTCAACAAATATATGATTTGTTTTGAACTGGGTTAAGTTATTTGGACACCAATGAAACACAATTTGGATTTAAATGCGAAACTGTTGGAACAACAGAAATTACGATAAGGAATGCATTAATTTGAACACAGATAAAATATTAGACTACAATGTTAAATATTGTGTGTATTAGAATTATAAAATGTTCTAATTTTTAATTATTTATTAAATATTTTGGCGATTTTTTGTACTTTTAACGCAGTTCTTCTGTGAAAATTTCAAAATTATGCTGATAAATATGACTATTCTATTACTTTAGTGTTGTAATGCAAAAAAGCCCGGTAACCACAAGTCAAATAAGAAATTTTGCTGAAATATGTTTTTATGCCGATATGGTTTCTCTGTTGATTACATGTCCAGTAACCATTGAATGAAAGTTAAAAAGCTGCATTGAACGTTAAACATTGTATGTATAAAATNTTGAATGAAAGTTAAAAAGCTGCATTGAAAGTTAAACATTGTATGTATAAAATGGCCTGTGCGCTTTAGTGCATGCTTGCTCTCAAATTATTCTTAAAATGAAGCCTAAAGATGGCAGCTTAATCACAAAACGATACAACGTTACTATTACAAACAAAAAATACATACGTTCTTTACAACCACAATAAAAAGAATCAAAACTTTATACTTTCTTCCACTGTTCAGCAGTAATACAAAAATCTTACTCTTCAGGGTACTACAAATAATTAGCTTTCCTGCTATAATATTGCGCATTAAGGAGCTGTTCATTTTGCGTACCTGAAAATGCCAATTTTTTAAATTAATACATTAAGTAAATGTTTCCATAGAATCCGTTACACTACAGAAAATATATCACATTTCAATACATCATATATAGTGCTTAATAATGTATGTACCTTGTGTACTTAAAATATTCGTGTTTGATATACTGTAGAAAATGGTATTATTTTAATTTTCTTTTTGTAGTGTAAAACCTATTAAAAACAAATGTGATACCAGAACAAGATAATTGTTATGGCGAAAATCGTTTTCAGACCTACATTTTATACATCCAATGGTATAAAAAATAGTTCTTCTTCTTCGTCTCAACACTTAACGTAATATCTGCTTTTGTGAGAGACAGCTTATATAGTAAAACGTATATATGTGACGGATCAATAGAATCAATAAAATATATTAAACTTTGTTCTTATGTCGAATGGCTCGGAACAAGTAGTCCTTCAGTCCTTCGTAAGATAGAAAAAGAGGTAGTACAACATACTTCATGCAACAGAAGTGGCCGCTACAGCTGTACCAGTATTTAATCAAATTGAGACGTCATGGAAACTTTTACTTACTATACGTTTGTAAAAGTATTGTTAACTACACATCTTGTTTGTCACACTGTTTGTAATAACGGTTTTTATACAGAACCACTACTTGGACCATCGAAAAACACGCCTGCATCAGAATTTTCTTTAGAAATCGTCGAGTATTTGTCGGCTCTTCACCGATGAAACTTTTACTTACTATACGTTTGTAAAAGTATTGTTAACTACACATCTTGTTTGTCACACTGTTTGTAATAACGGTTTTTATACAGAACCACTACTTGCACCATCGAAAAACACTCCTGCACCAGAATTTTCTTTAGAAATCGTCGAGTATTCGTCGGCTCTTCACCGATTAAATTGTTTAGTGCTGCTAGATAATCCCTTCAACATCGACATTTTTGCTGGAGAAAATGCCATATTGATTCGAAGAATGAGTCTGGTTTACTTTACAAAACCAAGTATATATCGTTATGAGCCTAGAATGTTGTGGATTCCCGCTAATATGAACTGCACAATTCAACGCGGCTGCACCGGTCCAACAACTAAATTTTCGGCTGTGAAAGTGTGTTACAACTATTATTAGGAAATGAACTATTGCGTTTTATAAATCGTTATGAGCCGAGAATGTTGTGGATTCCCGCTAATATGAACTGCACAATTCAACGCGGCTGCACCGGTCCAACATTTAAATTTTCGGCTGTGAAAGTGTGTTACAACTATTATTTGGAAATGAACTATTGCGTTCTAATAAAACAATCAGTATTTTCCTCCTACTCCAAAACTTGGAACTGCCAGGTTTTACTTTCTCTATTTTCTCCAAAACACGATATACCACTAAAACTTTATAACTTCCCACACTATTTTGCTTTAAAAAATAGGGACCTTCCAGATATTTCACTAATGCCCTCCCGACCACATATTTACGTTTTTGTAAGTAAAAATCTAAACATCGACGAGGAAACACTTAAGATGACCTTACTTGCTGCAAAAGGACAGGCCTTATTTGAAAAGGAGGCAGACGTTGCGACGTTTATCCTGGCGACTGTGAAATCGTTGAACAGAACAGGCCGAAAGTATTGCTCTCTCTCCGACTATTATCTGTTGGAGGAATGTCACTTCTGCAAATCCAAAATACGAACGCATAAGCTTTCGCAAAATGATCTTTATTTGGCAAGCGAAAGATCGCCATTGTTTCTACGAGATAAGCAGGTACAGTTTGACAAAAACATTATGCAATCTAAAGCGACCAATTTGCCCTATACGTACCAGTGCAGCAGCATTTTGATAAATGGAAAGAAATCTAACATCCCACAAGGAAATTTCAAACATCGCCTTGGCTTTGTGTTTGCGCATGAATGGAGAACAGTTCTGCATAATTACAGCTTTCGGATGACACCACAGACAATTTGTACTAACGGGTTGTCTGAGCAATTTTCCATCACAGAAAAATATAACTATAGACATTCTGGGTTTAGTACGAGTTTGCGCAAAAGCGAGAGCTATGACCTTTTCAAAATACGGGATACTCAAGGCCATTTCAGATTTGTAAGTTGCGGGAAACGGGGATTTCCCTTTCTGGCGTTCCGCGAGCTGTTAGCGTCGTACACGTATTTGTCGTGGGTTTTCATTATTATAACAATATTAGTCTTTGCAGGTTTTCTAATGAATTTAGGAATTTCGTCACCTATAAGTTGGAACTCATTTATTCTGGCCATGGACCCAATAGTACGAATACTTCTTGAAATAGACGGAGTTGGTAGATCGACAATTTTTAACAAGCATGGTGTTCGTTTTGCTATGGCTAGCTATTGCCTAGCGGCCCTTGTACTTAGCAATGCATACAAAGGAGATAACATGGTTAGGTTGATCGAGTCGCGCACAGAGCTACCTTATAAACACATTGCACAATTAAAGAAAGACAACTTTTCGATCTTCTCAAAAATCCAATTCATAAAGATGTACGCCTGGATCCTTTGGATTTCAACGATTTCAGCCAAACGATATTCTGATGAACGTCTGGAAATTTTCTGTGTTCATATCCAGCGAGTTAAAGATGATACGGAACATTAAACCCTCCAACCATTGGGATGTGGTAGCGCTGAATTCTAGCAAGCTGCACCCAGGCTTGCAAAGCATGGTAAAGGCTCTGGAAAATCGAGAAAATGGCACCTTATCTGCTCTAAATATATCTATGTTCTCGGAAGCTATTATGAATAAATATGACAACAGGTTGAGCAAGATTTTTGCAAATTGCAAAAATGTTGCATTACTTTTACCTGGTCATGAATGCCACAAATTTGCTCGACGGATTGAGCACAACAATACTTCTCCTTATCTGCTTTAAATATGTCTATGTTTTCGGAAGCTATTATGAATAAATATGACAACAAGTTGAGCAAGATTTTTGCAAATTGCAAAAATGTTGCATTACTTTTACCTGGTCATGAATGCCACAAATTTGCTCGACGGATTGAGCACAATAAGACTGCTTTGACACGTTACGTTGATATTGGGGAGGAAATGTACTTTAATGAGTTGTACTACGGTTTTTCTGTCTCCGGCATTGTGTCAACACGATTGATTTGGAGAATGAAACAAATGGAAGTAGCTCATATATTTTATTGGTGGCAGAAGTTTCTTGTTAGTGGCTACATTTTTAATCCTATCTCATCCGCGTCAATGAAGGCTCCGACAATGTCAGGCAATGTGGTGGTCGTGTTTGTAGTATTGCTTATTGGACATACATGCGCCCTCCTTGTATTCTTGTTGGAAAACAATGTGCTTTCTTATACTTGTAAGGGAGTTCACTCATTTTGTTATATTGTAAGCGAAGCACTTTTGCACATAAGCAGTTTTGTGTTTAAAATTAAAAATAACTTTATAAAACGAAATCCAACACATTAAGACACAAATTTTTCCATAGTACAAGCAGAAACTATGGCAAAACAGCGATGAATTTGCACTGCAGAGATATTATTTTGTATAAAATATACGAATTCTTCTTTTATACGCTAAATATGTAGTACTTAAGATTGAACGTGACCCATAGATTTACTATACTGTCAACAACCACAAATTTTATTAAATATAATGAATATACTGTGAAATTTTACGCACTAACATATGATAATATGCACCTATTTATGCACTTAAAAATGGCCAAATATTTATGCATGAAAATATACAAAAATAAAATCGTTTTCTGTATTAAAATATACAACATATCCTTAGACAAACGATAAAACACACCGATTTAATTAGTGGTATTCAAGTCGTAAACACAAACGTTGTATTCAAGGTTCGACATAGTTAAGCTGATAGCAAAGCTTTATCCATACTAAAACTGTTTTCAACTGCCACAGTAAAGGGTAATATTTTATAAACCAGTATTAATTGCATAGTCTTCACTCAGATTCTCATAATATGAGTTATTTTGAAGAACAGAGTGTAACGTTTCCTGAATCACAATTCAGGTTTTTGATTTATGGTGGCTGCCTTGTGTTTTGCACTCTGATAATAGGTTTATTATATCCACCACAGTACTAGCTCGAGATTTTACCGTAAAGATAACACCTGATGAATATTTACAATGACAGTACCGTGTGTATGCAGTCTCCAATCTTTAATATTTGATTATAAAGAGCAAATATATACAATATGCGCCTATTTAAGCCTGACTATACGGTTACGCACAAAAACGCTAAAATTTACAGAATATACAAATATAAGTTCCTCTCAAACGACATATTTTGGTCCGATACGGATGCATACTTAAGCTTAGCTTGATCTGTGAAAGCATTGGGAATATTCAAAAACTAAATTTTACAGTTATTACTGAAATAAAACATACCGTAAGTATAGTGATTGTAAATGCAGCATAATGTAATTTTAACTTCCCAGTTCTTAAACATATGACAAGTAAACATTGTTGTATATCATAATAAATGAAGCAATTTTTCCTTGCATGACAGTTTTCGAGCGTAACATTTTTTAAATTTTAAAACGCAGATTGATAAGTTAAAAACAAGTATCATTGAACGCTTCCACTTGCTCTAAATCATTGGTTCATAATTACATTAACACAATTTACTAATACTAATTTTTCTAAAGTTTTACAAAATGTTGTAATACATAAAACCGAAACTTACTTTTCGAACGTGTTTATTTACACGACAGAGTGGTTCTTATTTTGCCCCGGGTCACACTTTAAAGCTGCACCAAAGTTGGTTGAAGCCCAACAACAACCTGGTTCCCATACGACAATAAAAATGGATTTGCAATATCATTGTTTTTTCACGCACCAAATTCTTCTGAACTTCAACGATGATCTATCAACTTTTCACGACTTTATTACAGTTGTACCCAAAACGAAAAAGCCTGGTTTATTTGATACTGTAGGAAGCATGCACCGTGCAAGTGTGAAAATAATCATATCCTTTTTATAAATTTATCTCACTCCGACTCCCAAATAATTTGATAACATTAAAACGTAGTGCTTACAACGCACACATTTTTCTGTATTTTTCAATTAACAAAAACACAAACCATAAAATTCTGAACAATATCATTATTAACATGACTCTTAATATGCAAATTGTTTTTCTTTGAACTATTAAATATTAATTATTAAAGGACAAAATGAATCCAAGTGTATGTATATAAGAGGTACTAAGCAAAGTTATTTCAATTCGTACTAGTAAACCCGTTCAATATCGAAGGGGCATGCACATTTCAACATGTATTTAATATTTCTGGTACTCTTATGCTTTCTTACGGATATCTATAGTAACGACAAGCAAGAGGAACACATCATGTGCAAGTGCAACATTTTTCTGCAGACGTCAAACAAACTGGTAAGTATTGCACTCAAGGCAGGTAAAAAAAGCATTGAAATATATCTCACACTCGACCATTATCTTTTCAAAATCACCTTTTTAAAAAACTAAAGATTTACATCGACCGATGCAACACTCGATAATGATACCATAAACAATGTTTAATGTCAACATTCTTGTCATTCCCTGAGGTGCCAAGTAAATAAGTTTGATATTTTTACACAATATGGTTGTATGTTCATTGATAACTTACAAGTAAACTTTTTCGGCTGTAACCTCTGGAATCACCTGAATTGGATTTAAATATATGCAGGTTTTGACGCTGATTTCAATGGTGCTAAAGGTGCCGTTGAATAGGGCCGTGGGTGGGCACCACAGGGTGTTTAATGTGGTAAGCATGAATTACCCTGAAGAAAGATGTGTTTTGAAACCATGTTTCATCCAATAGTTATGCTATCAATCATTTATTTTAACGTCCTATTTTGGAACAAGTGATGCCAATGGAAGAACGTCAACTGTTCAGTCGAATTTTCTTCGTTTTATAGACCACTCCTTCAGTTTGGAATGAAAGTAGACCTGCAGTAGATATCTAATGGTGGAACATGTGATGTTTTCACGGTGAGCAAAGTTATCCATAAAGACTTTGTAATCTCCAATATGGTAAACATAGTTTTTCATGAACAAAAATTAAGTTTTCAACTAATGTTTCTGTCATCGGGGCAACAACCTGACTTTGCACAATAATATACATATTTTACACCGTCATATACTTTAAAATCAAATATAAGGGATGGTCCAGAAAACAACAAGGAAAATTCTCGACTTGGTCCATTTCCGGCTGCGTCACATTGTCCAAAATATGACGATAATATAGATGCATGAGTGCACACCGACTGGATGAAACGTGGCTTCAACACACATCTTCCTTCAGGGAAATTCATGCTTACCACATTAAACACCCTGTGCTGCTCACCCATAACCCAATTCAATGGCACCATTGGTACTATTGAAATCAGCGTAAAATACTGTACATACTCAAATCCATATCAGGCAATTCAGAGGTTACAGTCGAAATAGTTTACTTGTCAGTTAATCAATGAATCAAGGTAAATAGTTTGAACATTATACATGTAATACCTCAGTGTTTATTGCGATGTTTTCTTAAATTACATGAACAATTTTATCAAACCACACGGAGAATTTAATATCAGTGTCTCTTAAATAAAATGTTTTATACATTTAAGATATGATGCAGAACACTTTGATACTAAATAGCACTAAACAATCCTATATAGTTTTTAATTTATTGTACATTTCGCCCACTAATTGTTTTCTGAGTACGCGCAGGACAAGAATACATGTGCTACTAAATACGACCAACTACGATAAAATTGTATTCAACCACAAACAGCGTCGTACAGAAAGAACATACATGTGTGTAAACTTAAATTAAATTTATTTATTTATTTAATTATTTATTCGTACAAGAGGAACCTTTAGGTAAGGCAAATTACTCCTCAGGATACTCCTGTTTAGAAAGTTTTTACAAATTAATGGATATTGCGTCTTCAAAATACGTTCACCACAACGCTTGGCAGTTTGAATATTTCTGTATTATTGCTCTACAAATGTGAAATAAGTATGTTATGTGATTTTTAGAAACTTCATTCTTATTGTTATTTATAACGTAATTATAGGTTTGTACAGTCTTACTTTATTTGTGTATAACGCTATACGCAGGATGACCTTTTGGAAGAATCAGGAAATCAGGTGGCAAAGACAAGAATTTAGCATTATTATATGAAAATGTTTCACTGGAGATTTTTTTTTCAGGTTAAAGCTTGTAAAGTGGGAAAGCTGTTGAAAACATTTAAACTTTTTTTATTTCAAATTTCGAAACAAACGTTTCCATCTATGACTAGGTGGTGTATACGGAAATACCTTGTTTCACTGGAGATTTTTTTTCAGGTTAAAGCTTGTAAAGTGGGAAAGCTGTTGAAAACATTTATACTTTTTTATTTCAAAATTTGAAACAAACGTTTCCATCTATGACTAGGTGGTGTATGCGGAAATACCAAGTATTAAGTAAATACCCGTGCGCCCGGAGGCAGATAATGATTTCAGTAATAATATATGCATGTGTTTGTTTAACTAACATCCATAATTAATTCGAAGTGTATGAAAAGCAACTTGTTGCCTTATCATAGGATATAATATAGGCGACCTGCACTACGCACGCAACTGCATAACACATCTTATCTGGAAAAAGGTTTGTATGAGTTTAGTGCAAGCTGATTCTTGGAAACCCGTGCGCCCGGAGGCAGATAATTATTTCAGTAATAATATATGCATGTGTTTGTTTAACTAACATCCATAATTAATTCGAATTGTATGAAAAACAACTTGTTGCCTTGTCATAAAATATAATATAGGCGACCTGCACTACGCACGCAACTGCATAACACATCTTATTTAGAAAACTGTTTGTATGAGTTTAGTGCAAGCTGATATTACCAAGGAACGTAACCTACTCGTATTTACCCGCGGTTTTTTAATTTATAAGCATGCTTGGTATACGGACTGTTACTTTGGGTAAATACATAAAATTGTAAAACAAATAAGCCAGAATCACATGGCTGGATTTGTAGTGCAGAAGAAAGCTCGACTGAAAAATTATAATTACATACAGTAAGCAAAAACATTTGTCTTCGTAGTCATATTATCGAAGTTTTAAACAATGATATAGATATTTTGAATGATTAAATGACTTTCCACGGCATTTATAATAACTTCAGTGCATTTTATCCATATACCTAGACCTAACCCATTTTAAACAACTACCTTAATGTGTTTGCGTAAAGAAATGTTTGGCAGTATATCATACACACTAGTTAATTACAACAGCTTAAAATATGAATACACACGTTTGGTGAAGAAATAAAAATTCTGAACACTGTAAGCTAACTGGAACTTCTTTTTCGATATTGGATAATATAAATTGATGAATTTTAATATCGGTTTCTGAATGAGTTCATTAATAATAGCTTCGCAAAAAAGTTAGTTAATTGCAATTTACACACCGTTGATACAATGTTTTAGAACAAATTTACCTTATGTCACTCGGATATTTTATTGCGGTTTAAATAACACCAAGATCAAATTCGGTTGAGAAATAAAAATTTCTTGGGCTGGACACGGGGGCCAGGCACTCCGTTTTAATATATAGGATGTCTTAAATGTAGGGCTGTAAATAAAAGTTCAATATTTGAATACACATACAATGGTAAGATGTATTACAGGAGTCGGATCACTAAATAATCGATTATGTATTTCCATGTCGGCGAACTACACCAATACCTACAAGAACACTACATGAAATCATAAACCATTCTACGATTCTGCACCGTAATACAACCACTACAATAGATGGAATCCTGTTGTGTGTGTACTTTACCGGTTCACAGTAGTTTGCGTTGACAATAGAATAATATAATTTACGTTAACTGTAGAAATTTTAATTATTTATGAATAGAAGTCTACGTTCATTTTAACTTCTTTACAACATCATCAACGTGACCGCAATGCTTTTAAATTTGGCGTGGTTGCACTGAAGTGCATGTGCTGCTTTGCATACTTGAAAATGTTCTAGCCTTTTATTTTTGTGCCCCTAATTGAAAAATAAAATATGTGGCTGAAGTAATGGGCAAAAATTTGGTCTTTGCTGTCTTATTGTTGATGTGACATCTTTAATCTCTTAGAAATATGATATTGCAAAATGTAGTACACGATACAAGCGCAATTTTGAGAGTATCTATCATTTGAAAAATAAATTATTTTTTGATAAAAACAATTTCTGTTTTCCGTTACAGTAGTGCATTGTATTAACTCATTAAAATAATGAGTTAATAGCCGTATCAAAATATCGTTTAAAAACAACTAAATGAATGTAGTTTGCATTATATATTTTTAAAAGTTATCTATATTTATTCTTAAATAAATTATTATACCACCATGGTTTTACGAATGCACAAGTGTTTTATAATTTCCTATGTATTTCCGCTAAGATAACACTTAAAGCAACGTTTTACGCAGATTAAATATGACAGTTGTAGGATGCTTACAAACTGTTCGTATGTTT
>JAHZNE010001398.1:0-22101 GCA_027744055.1 Callyntrura sp. NNG-2020 | reverse complement strand
CCCATCATTAAAATTTTTATCTCACTAAGCCGACCCTTTTTGAAAGATTAAATCTGGTCGCTGTTCTCCCTGATCACTGTATAAGACACTAGCCGTGGAACAATTGTGCTACCACTGTTTCTCTCCTCGTCCTCGTGCTTTTAAGCTACTGATTGAAAAGGTTCTTAGGAAAAGTCTTGATTCTTCCATCACATTTCTTTCCCCTTGTTTCATCATCATCATCATCATCATTCTGACTGCTCCTTCAATCTCTCCACACACAGCCTGCTGCCAATAAAGTACATATGTACAAAAGCGGGACTTTAAAACTCATTCACGAAATTTAAGAAGCTCTCGACTTGCCTAAAAACTCTGAACGCTCAACGACGTAAATGCTAATATATCTCTACATTATTATATTCCTTTTCCTTTGGTGCAAGCATCATTACTGAAGTGCACTAACAGGCATAGTGTTGGATGCAGTTTACCAAAAGGTTTTTTGCTCATTGCTCACTCTCTTTCAAGTTTCATCCGTGTCCCTTATGGCATATGGTAATTATATGGACCCGGTTTAGTTAGCCACAGCCTGTTAACGTGCGTATGTGCTAAATACTTTACTCACTATCAGACCCAGACGGTTTTGTGAGCCTCTTTCAGATGTTGTATATAACAGTTAGTTAGGCGCATGCAAACAAGCCCTCTAGAAGTGGAGTGCACAGTCGCTCTTTGAATTTTAACCAAAGATAATAATGGATATAATACGTATATGGTGTGCTGTATAGTTTGGTTTACATCGTTCTTGCTTCCATGCATACCCCTAAGAAGATATGCACATATAGGCTTTGGTTGTTGATGGTTTTAATATTTAACGTTCTATAACGTGTCCTAAAGTGTTCTAAATTTGAGTAAGGGCTTATGTATCATTACCCATCAATTAGATGGTTCATTAACTTAGTGTCTCATTAGATTCCCCTTTTTCCTCTTTGCTTCTTTCATCGCTACTCGCCTGTGCTGTCCGCCTGTTGTGAGGATAATTTTCACATGGATTCTCTTTCATGATAGGGAACCCACAGGCTGACTGACTGACAAAAACGTGAATGAAAAATGCTGAATACGGAGAGATGCCAAGTATTATCAGTCTGCTAGAATCCACGCGGCGTTGTTTTTGTATTACTAACCGATCCTGAGCCAGACGCAGACTTTCGTACATCGCCTTTCGCCTATATGTATCATTCACATTCGTTAAAGCTGTATTTGGGAGCAGATATTTCCAAGAATAAATACAAGACACTCACAAGAAGACAAACCATCATCAAATTAAAGAAGAGTTTGGCGCATCGTCCCTTCACATTCCCTTCGACACGTACAGACTTCTTTAAAACTTGTTAAAGGGCTATTAGAGGCATACTTGTATTACGCGAGAAGGTTGTTGCTGTTGGGTTATTCCCCCGGAAAGGAGCAGTAGTATCATCAAAATGTGTAGGAACTATACTCCTTTCCCGGTATGTCGGTCTTTCCAGGAATAGGGTAAAATAGGCTTTTTTACCGAAACTTATTTTGCAGGGGAAAGAACAAACAAGTTTGAAGATGGGGAAGTTAACTGAAGCGGCAGCAGCTTTGTCAGAGAAATTGGAGTGGAAACTTTTATCTTTTTGTTGTGTTGTTGTATGCGTGTGATGGAGGATGAACTTGATTCGTCTGTCGGCGTCGTCGGCAGCGCTTGGATGGCTGGGAAGTGGTTATATCTTGTTGATGTTTTTCAGTAATTATGAGCAGAGCGGGATATGTGTGGCAACACTGATGATAACATTGAAGAGGATAAGAAGTAGCCCCTCCTGCTGCTGCTGCTGCTATGCTAGTGCCGTTTCTTTATGCATAATGTGTTTCCTAGAGGGCTTCTGATTCCAGGAAAAAGAATAACTTGAATTAACTTTAACTTGGAAGTTTTAACTTCGTAAATTCGAGGAACTTTGATTTTTATACGTAGTTGTTGAACTCCCCCTTTTGTTCCTTTTTTTTAGAACGTCAAGTTCACGATTCCAGATGTCTACGAGTACGGTATATATCAATACGCCAGATAAATTATTATTATTACGCAATTTGGTTGAAGGAAGGCTAGCGAGTTCTCAACGTGAGAAAAACTTACTACGGATAACGAGCACATGCACATTACCATTTTACGCACTACTGTTTTGTATTGCGCTACGCTACACTACATTTACAAAATAGACGTCGTCGTTTTCCATCCACGCTTGTTGAACGATACTGTTGTTGTTGTTTTTGGATGTGGAAAATGGAATACGGAAAATTTGTTTACAAAGTTGCAAACAACATGAATGCCTCTTCACAATCTACTTTAGCCAAAACAATTTTGCGAGAATGGAAGCTTTTGTAATATGATCGATATAGAAGGTCAAGTCAATATTTAATTATGAGTTGGGCTGGACTTAACCTAACATTTAACATGCAACCAATATATTGATAAGTCCTGCATGCATTCGTTGGTATATACGAGATACCTAAAGAACCCTAATTTCCACGTTTCCCTTTGTTAGGATAAAATCAGAGTATGCCTGCTCGAAGCTCAAGTAAGTAATGAATGTGTACAGTTATTGTTAGATGCAGCATGCATGTAAGTATACACTGTAATATTGGGACTCGAGATTGAATTTGTGGTATAAATGAAATTTTGTCCGAAAAATAATAGTGATAAATGAGGCTTGAAAGAACGGAATATCAAAAAGTTTATCAAATAAAAGTGTAATTTGGAGCCGTACCAAGTAAATAAGGGAATTCTTGTTGTGTTATACAATTATTTGTACAGTAAACAGTAAAATTGTGGAAATGAGAGAGATTTAGTGGAGTTTGTTGAATGATTACGAGTAATAACTTAAACTAAAAGTATCTCACCGTTGTCTTGTGCCACATGACATCATCTTCCGCCAGATTTCCCTTCAGTGAAACTTTTTTTTCAACAAACGAGTCAGAATTAGGCACTTGAAATTCAAAGGGGGAAGTATATTTGTAGAGCAACATTATCACATTTTAATGGTTCGTCTCGGTGAAAGGTGAGCCCAAGGGCTATATGGAGAGAAATGCTATGGAGAAAAAGGAAAAGGAGGGGTGAAAGGCCGTAGTCAGGTGTGATTTACGGCTTCATACTACCACACCTACAGCAGGAGGGCGACCAGCAGCAGTCGTTTATCGTTTAAGTTGAATGTTGGATGCGGATCAGGATCTCTTTAAGATTCTGTTTAGTTGTTGGCAACTTTTAACCAAAAATGGAAGTGGCGATGTGGTGATAATAATATATATACTCACTCAAAATAACCCGTACATTGCCAAGCTTGATTTTCATTTTGCTGCCAGACTGTATGGGTGCCATAATGGCAAAAGTACAAGGAGAAAAAAATCATCAGCAAACTAGAATTGTAACGCCAGAGAGAAATGGAAGAACGTAGTGCTTTATAATGTCATGTAAAACGATTGCGTATAACAAAATATTATTGCTTGAGTGGAGTACAAGGTGTACTTTTCTTTTTCTCTCGTTATCGCTTTCTTTGCTAGAATAAATAAATGTAGTAAAGCGCGACGGAGTTTTTTTTGGTGATGAAATGCAAATAAGCAGAATGTCACGAAATAATTCTTGCTCGTGTTGCATGCAAGGAAAAGCTGTTGGGGTAAAATTGTTAGGTCTAGTTGAATGAATTGGTATGTTCTGCTGCAGCACGACAGGGCAAATAAATCCTGTTTATGCTTGAAAGGGGTCACGTTTCCGTGATTAATTAGGGAGAAAACTATTTCATTAATTTTCTAATTATGCCGCACACGACGGTAATAAAATTCGAGTCGACTTTCGTGCACCCTATCTAGTGTCTATTAGTTAGTGCCAGAGCATATATACATTATCCATGTAATATGCTTACAGTTACACTACTCTTTATTTATTGTCACTATTGCTATCATTTAGCATTCTGCATTTTAAGTAGAAAAGAAATCATAATATTAATGTTTCATTAAAATACAAGTTTTTTGTATAAATTGGGTTTTATTATGATGTCGCTGATTCTCGACTTTAGGATTTTCCTATTTTTAACGACTAACTACCACTGTACATTGTACATTTTAATCTCTTAAATGTTTGAGGGGATATAGCTCTCAAATAATAATAATTTTAGTATCGGTAGTTAAAAATGCGATTATGTTTTTATTGCTGTATAAATTGATTGTACACAGCACAAGCACTTTTGTTTATTTTTATGAAGGAAAATTACGGATATGCACGTTCTTAGAGCCACCACGACTATTTCTCTCGAGACCAAATGCATCATTTTATATCGATCAACATTGCTGCCAAAACTTTTATAATACCAAGAGCTATTCCGCACGGAAAAGTGAGAAAGTGCGTGAGCACCACACTAAACAAAAATCCTGCCGACTTCCTATTCGGAAAATCGAAGTTTGAAATTGAATTTCAAATTCGCTTTTCAGCTCACCCACAGTGTCTAAATCTCTGGAAACAATATAAATCCAAGTTTATTCATCACCTTAGAATGTCAGCTATTGGCTACACTCGAGTTTGTTACTCTATCTATGTGCATATTTGGAGAAATCAGCATCGTAGCGTGTTCCTTCATCAGTTTCTAACAAAATGTCGTGATAAAATCGTTTGCGAATATTGTTGAAAGCAGTATTTATCAATTAGTGGGTTCTGCAAGCAATGCAAAACGATGATGGGCGGGGTGTTTCAGGTTTCTCCTTTTGAATGTTGCATACAATATAGCATGCATATTTGAGCACAATGAGTCTATGTAGTACGTATAAGCGTGTAAATGTGTATGCCAGGTATTTTAGGTATTTGTACTTCCGTGGAATGTAATTTCCGGCAGAGGAAGTTAACAAACCTTCACTCGTCGTGTTGAAACGCAAAAATTGCCCAGGTATAATTGTTAATAGATGCAAATAAATTCTTTTTTTAATAAAATATCTACAATGGCTGTGCAAACTGACTGTTCAGAAAAAATAGAACATTGCCAAGAACCACAGTGGCGGAGCGGCAGACATTAATGTGTAAATTTCGTTACAAAATGGCTATACATGTACGTACCCTTAAAAAGTACGAGTATTTTTATACTTGAGTTTGTTTCATCATCATTATGTAGAACATGGCAAGGCAGGCCAAAATTACACTTTGCTGCTGCCGAGCTGATGATAACTTTCATCCATACAATTTAATATACTTTTACAGGCTTGCGTCTAGTATTTTTTTCTTCTTTTCCTGCTGCTCTGCTACTATCTCACTACCGCCATCACCACTTATTTTTATGCGTTGAATTTTTTGTTGACTTCCTTGCACTGGAAAAGGGAGGATTGTAGTAGACCCTGTTTTGTACCAGAATTCGGCGTTTCGTATCCTCGAATGACTTCACCGCACTCCACTCCACCATTTTCATTCAAGATGAAAATTTAAAGTGGGTTGTCTCATCATAAAAATAAGAATCTCTGTCTCATTTATTCCTTTAATATTTTAACAAGTTCCCATAATACATACAACCCCTATGTTACACTGTACTTCACTTTTTCTGCTTTTAATGTTCCAAAATTTTGCCATTCCACCCTTGCACAAAGCATTACCTGTATGCAAACAGCATTCTGTTTAAACCAGTTACCTTTCTGTTTTCTCTGTTACACACAGCTAGCTTTCCATTTTTGTTTCCTTAATGTTGACTATAATGGGTACGGCGTGTATGCTTATATTTGGTTGTGAAGGAGTGCGTTGGGCGTTGAAACAAATGCGTATCATATCCACCGAGACATGCCTATCTGACGTACATACCTACACAATACGAAACAGTATGCCAACTTGTGAACAGGTTCTCATGATGTTCCCTTTTTAAATCCAGTAACGAAGAGAAAGTTTTATTGCATAATATATGCATAAAAACTGAAAAAGGAGTACTACAGAGTTTCGGGAGGGGACAATAATTAATGAATATTGTCCAAAAAAGTAGGGGAAAATGTTCATTGCCACATCATAACCGTTATAGTTAAATAAACCTGCAGAAGAAAACGAAAATTATTTCGTTTGCTGTCGACATTTTTTCAGTTTCACAAGATCCCCCCTCCCCGCTCTTTTCAACTCTTTCCTTCATTATACAATTTTCGGCAGAGTTGTCAACGAAAAAAGACATTTGTATGAGGGCATAATGTATATTGCTCTTGACGGGAACAGCGGTTGAATAGAAGCAGTAATCAAGGAAGGTTGCTTAAAAGCTTTAATATAAATTAGAGAAGCAAATATATTCCGAATTAACTGCATATGCGCTTTGCATGCAACAAAAATACGCGGTTAACTAATCACAGAGACAGCAGAGGTTATACTAATAATAATCATATCTATTCAGCACACCCTTTTGGAGCAGAATAGCAAAAGCGTATAAAGTATGTTCTGGGGCACAAGTTGAAAAGATTTTTATTTTGTTGGATGTTGTACCGACAACGCATACGCTTGAATAAAATATATTGAGTTGGTTGACCGTCGTAGTAAATTCACAATAACAAGTACCATGGAATGAGCTTGAAGTCGGCGGCGCGTCTCTTGAGTCGAGTGAGAAAGAGTTGACTGTAAAGTGGAAAGGCTGCAGTAGTAGTAGTGGTGGTAGTTTAATCTAATGATGAGTTGTTCCAGGTTTGAAACTGTGTGTTTAAAAATACGCTAGGATGGGGTTTTCTTAACCTACAATGTGTATTATGTACAATATTTATGTACACATTTATAATAATAAGAATACATGCATTCTGTTGTAGGGGGAATAAAATAGAAAGCTCGAGAAAAAGATGAACATAAAAGTTGAAGTGGCATGCTAAAAAGATGAAAAGACGCTAGGAGGAAGTATAATAGACCACATTTAAATTATGAATTTTTTCCTTGTCTACTACTCCTTCTTTTCTCGGTGCTTCGTTGTACTATAAGAAAAATCTACGCTAGCGTCTCCGCTCACAAGGAGAGAAAGAGCGAGGGAAGAACGAAAGAAGAAATGAAGGAAACAAGACGAGTTGTGTTTATTCATCCTGTACATAATATAGAAATTGCTGGAAAGTAGTATCAAGTAAAAGAAGCTGGGAAAGTTAAACTAAACTGGGTATAATATTTACCAAGCCAGTCAGTTCGGTCTTGTGTATTTCCAGTAAGGACTTTCAACATCTCTCCGTTCTCATACCAGGACTTTCGTCCATAGTCAACCTTATCTGATGATAATGCTGCTTGCATGTTTGGGTTTGAGAGGCACAGGAGGTAGGAAACTACTACAATCGCGAAGAAGGGCAAAGGAATGAAGCGTCGCATAATAGTAATCGTAATAATAATAGAATACTACTTACTGACATTATTTACGACCAGCCAGCTGGTAGTATATAATTTTCCTTGGTGCATTCCGGCCGTAAAGGTATGCGAATTTTGAAATCATTTTTACAGGTCGATAGTTTGGTCAATATCTCGGTGGAGTTTGTAGATGGACTTTGGGGCTTCGGATCAATCCCCGGCGGGTAACAGGGAGGAGTAAAAATGAAAAGTTGCCAAAATGACTCAAATTATGAATACAGATAGATGTTGGGTAGATAAGTAATTCAACTTGTAGTATTTTAAGTTTAACCCAGATTGGTACCCTTTGGCACATCAGGGGATGTTTCTGTATGTATGTTGTTTTGCTTCCCATTTCTAGACGTGCATCCTTGAAGTAGAAAATTGGAACTAATTTTTTTTTACTTTAAATTTAAGTACAACTTAAGGCAGGATGGTCGTAAAATTAGAAGGTTGACAGCCTTTATTATTAATAAAAATATAATAAATACAATAAATACATCTAAAGGGTCCGATATAGAAGAGTACAGAGTGCAGAGATAGAAATAATAAGTAGCATGCTTGCGTTTTCGGAAATTCTCTGCTGCACTGTGAAAGTTGCCCACATTTATTTACAATAGCAGAGAGACAAAAAGAAACAAAAATATAGACTGAGAGAGCAACTAGCACACATATATACTGGAAACGAAACAATCCATTTGGAACATTTACGAAAATATTGCGTTTATTGTCCTAGATCCTGCATTCGATGGCAAGCGGAGGCTGCGGAGAAAGAATAACAACAACAAAAAAAGCTTTATGCAGATTCATTTTGATGACAAAAATAATAATACAATATTAATAATAAGAAGAAGAGAAGCACTACTTTTTCCCGTTCGTATCCCCCATCTAACCAAATCTAATGAAAAGGGGCTACGGCTACGACGAACGACGACAACAACTTATACTTTCATGGCGCATTTGTACCGTAAGTATTGGAACTGCACAAAGACTGTAAATGTACTTTATTATACGGTGCAGCTGGTGTAATACGCCAGGTATGATTCCAGTTTGTTTTCCTTATACAGTAAATAGAAATGTATACGTAGATAACAAACAATTCGTTATACGTAGTCTGAGGTCGTATACGTGTTCCTCCTCTCTTTCGGATGGCATTAAGCCAAACAAGGTGCTCACTTTGGAAAGGAAATTACACTCTTTCATGTCTTACATTACGTTTCCGCTCACATATATACTTAGGCAACAGCTCTAGCACCAGCCAAGGAAAAGGATGGTGTGTCGTAAGATGCTGTTGCCGTCTTCTTCTTCTGTCGTCTATTTCATTTTTATTTTTCTCCTGTGCTTACTACTACTTTTTTATATGACATGGCTTGGTCACAAGAAGTTTTAACAAGAGTAATGTGCATGCATGTGTGTATACACATGTGTGTATACCTCTGAATGAATGAAAACAATTTTTGCTTTATGAAGTTAGTGAGGAGGAGAAGAGAGAATTTTTTCGGTCGACATTCTGTTACGTGCTAGGAGGAAAGCGAAGCTTTTATTCTGGAAAATGTAAGGTTGGTGCTCTGCCATTTAAAATCTAATATGTCTGCTTTCTATGCGTCTTCAAATGTTTTTTCTCGCTCTCTTCTACTATTTACGGTGTAATATAAAGGCCATACGTTATAAAAAGGGGATGCGTAACGCTAGTGTCGTAGTAGGAGTCGTTGTAGCGGTGGTAAAAAAAAAGTATGAATGAATGAGTTTATTTATATATGTACATTCTTCCTCCTCCTTTGTGTGTAGTGTGTGTGTGTACCATCCTCACAGTTGCTGGCTGATAGCGCACCCAGTTAACAAAAAAGTTTTTCTTCCTTTTTAGACGTTATCCACATCCTCACCATCCACTTTTAACTTTGCTTCACATAAACTTTTCTGAAACTGGATACGGTAGTAGTAGTCGTCGTAGTAGTAGTAAGGGAACTGGCAAGACCCAGTTTTTATTTTTTTGTACATATATAATATATGGGTAACTTTATTACGTGTGTAGGCAATACATAAAGTGTTATATAGTTTCTCTGACCGAATTTATTCTTTCATTGTAGTAGAAAATACCACATGTGAAGAGACCTTTCTTTTTGCCTAGTCTCCCCGTTAATGCACAACTTTTTGCATAGAAACTCCACTTTTTTATGTATACAAGTTTCCTTTTTTGTAAAATCGTTTCAGTGGATCTAATGTCTTTTTTCGCTTTTTATTCTCTTTTGAATAAATTTGGTCTCATTATGCACAACACACATTTTTTTGTGCAGAAAGAGAAAAAGACGAAATTTGCACGCCGTGTGCGTGCTTTTACCACGAGATGAAAAAGGAAAAAAGGGAAAGATGATGATATTGAAGATGAAAATGAGAAGGAAGAGGTTATCCTATATTCAAGGGACCCCTTATCATCAAGATCTTGCGGGTAGCAACTTTACAACTGTCGTTAACAGTCTTTCGTAGTAAATGATATCTCCTTCTCGCATCGTCAATGGCTATATTAGTTAGTGGTGGCTTGTGGAATTGTGCGGTGGCATTATAGATTACTATACTGTGAGCGCGATAAGTTGCATGCATCAACCTTGATTTACATTACGGTAATGAAGCATTAATATTAATATTATTCCCATCAGCAAATTTTTGTGCGAATGTGGTTATTCGTATTGACAAGTGGAATCGTTGGGACAAGTCGCGCATTGTCGCATTTGCTTCTTTTCTCATCGTATAAACGATGTCGTCGTGCAAATTACGCTTTTGCAACAACTTTTTTCATACTGCTTGCGCACTAGTGGGGAAAAGTTTCGGAAATGTTTTATAACTTTATCGTGAGAAAAGTGAATTTCTCCTTTTACCAAACTAACTATAAATTCAAGTAGTTTTTTTCAACAAAAAATTATTCTAAGGAAAAAAAGAAGCGCTTTACAGGAGGTGATGGTGATTGCTCAAGGATGTATATGAGTATGTGTATGTGTGTGGGGGGGTATTGTTTGGCTTTTGTTTCTTTTTCTTGCGATGGCACTTTTTACAAAAAATAAGGACATTTGCACCAATCTAAATGCAAATGAGTATAACAACCGAAAAAATATTTTCACTTCTTTGCCGACTACGCAGAATCATGCATACTAAATGGCTACCACACATACACATTCAATAATTTAACTACCGCACGCTCATAGCATATACATATAACAAGACCAACGACTTAAAACCGTTATAGTCTCTGTTAAGATTCCTTTTAAGTATAACAAAATTGGAGTGTAGGCAAACACAAATTTAGTGCGCTTGGTGTCACAGAATGGATGATGTTGGTGATAGAAGCAATGTGGTAGCTTTCTTTTCCTGGAGCGATATTCCCTTTTAAAACGGCGTACAAGTTAAGTTGTGCGTGTGTCTCTATGTGTGTGTGTGGTGAGAATACATGGTTGGTACATAATATTCGTTTACCATATAGCCATTTCAATGGACATAAAGTGCATGTTATGAAACACACTTTTTAGGGGAGGAGAAGGAGGCTGACACAACAAAACAACTTTATAGCGCTTCCCACAGTGTCTTTGTGCAAGATTACTGCTACGCTTGGCAAAATAATAGCTAGAGAATGATGGTGGCCGAGGTACTAAAGTTGCGAGTTCTGGAGACACAAAAGTCCAGTTACCATATCATGGCACACTGTACCACAACTGCTGCTTTTGTATACACAGAGTCCCACAAGTCAATTCACTATCATCAAATTTACGAGATCTATAATAATATGGGGGAGAGTGTACATATGAGGGTGGGGAAACTACTTAATTCGAGTATAGAAGAGTACATTAATAGAGAAATGCGGTATGGTCAACAGTTGACTCTTGTTGTGTAATTGACATGTGAGCTGGCAGTTGCTACACCTAGCATTACTGTACAAACTGCCAATCGTTTGGTTCTATTTCGAGTAAGTTGTGTGAGTATGCAAAATACAAGGGTATAAATATATACGCTTTTTATCAAAAGCATAACCTTTTAAAAGGATGCGCAGGGCATAGACCCTGTAAATGTGGAGATACATTTGTTTGGATGGTCGGTCAGATTGTGCTTTGTGCCATTTTGATGCAGAGTGATACTGTTACGCTGGTATATTTTAAAACAAGTGGCACGTACCAACTGTGAACCTCAGTAAACTCATCAGAATTCCCTCAGAAATGGTAATGCAAGTTTGTCAGAAAGGAGTTGTCTGGTTGAGAAGCGGTTTTGAAATAGAATACAGCAAAGATACGATACGAGTCATATGTATGGATCAGGCTTCCAAGGGGGAATGTCCGGACTACTTTATTCGGATCACTATGAGGGCTTGCAAAGCCCCTCTACGGAACAACCTTCTTATAAGTTCATATCTCGGGGTGTGTATGTTTATAGACGGTTTAACATGCTCGGATTCTCAAACAGTACCATATGGATGGCAACCAGTATCAAATGTGAAAACTTTTTTCAAATGGATATGCAAATAAGGGCATCATTTGCTGAATTTAAAAAGTAAATAGTGTTTTGAATTTGAACTGGGTTGGAGTATCGAGTAGTACAAATAATAGAATTCTTGGAATTTGTCTCCAAATACTACTGTGCTTCCCTTGACAGGAAAACTCGGAACTCTTTTTCATTTCAATTACCACATTGTAAAAATTGTATGAGTAATTTATCATAAAATAATCTGCAGGGGTAGCAGAAGCTCTTTTGAAAACCGCTTTTCCTGCTACTCGAATATGTTCTCACTTGATATTTGCTTTAAATATAGTTATTGGCGGAAGAGGGCTTATTAGAATCAGATGCAGTCATCGTATATAACATCAGAGTTTATATAAGTAATTTCCATTTAAAAAATATGCTCCAGCTCCATTCAATTAGAGTAATGCCGTTATTACTTTTGATATTACATGATTCAGATGGGTAGAGGTAATCTCTTTGCCATTTTCATCTTCTTCATCTTCGATTTCTCCATTATAACCTGTTTACATCTCTATGAAATAAATGTATATAATTTCGTGCAGAATTGTAACTTTTCCCGCAATTTCAATTATCTCTGTAGCTTGGCGTACACTTGTGAGACATATTTAGGTACAAATAAGAGCCATCCTACTCCAGTCAGCATCTCTGCTTTAGTAAAATTATTACTCAGGTTGCGTTGACTTGTAGATTTTCCCTTCCCTACAGTATTCCCTCTCAACATTCCAAATATCTGTGCTCTCTCATGTGTACCGTGTGATAAATTAGGATTTATGACTTACTTTTTGCTTCAAGTGATTTTTCGATCCTTTATACTACGACTACTCCTACCATCACCACAGAAGAAGAAGAGAATAACTCTTTCTAAATACTTTGCTCCCGTTCTCTCATTTCTTTTCCTGATGCATATGCATGAAGCAAGACACTTCCACTTTTCCCACCATTCCCAAACAAAACTTGAAACATACAGGGACACTACCGTCTGGTGCTACTACTAATACTGCTGCTGTTGCCACTGATGTATTCTAGTACTCATCATCATCGTCATCATCACCACCGTCCTCGTCCTCATCATCCCAACTGGAGTGCACTTGTACATCAGCGCGGTGTAATTCTCCCTGGATGATGAAGACATGCTATCTCTAGAAAAGTTTACAGCCCACTTGTGACTGGTAACTAGTGACATGGCATGGTTCGCCTGCATGCAATATACACCACTACCATTTCATCATGTTGCTACAAAACCCGTTACCCTTTTTCATTCAGCGTTCCTCCTCCTCACAAGAGCTTCTACTTTTTCGCCCGCCAGCCCAATTTAATATGTATATTACCCCATCAAGTCTAACTGCATACTTTTCTTGCCGACAATAGGACCAGCAGCAGTTGACTCCGCACCATGGACTCCTTGTACCATTTTAAGTTTGGTAACAAAGCCAACTTTAATATTACATTTTGCTACCACCCACCTTACTCGTACTTGTTCGCAGAAAATACTTACCTAAACACGCCTTTCGATATAAGGGCGACTAAGGCGATATACCCTTTTCAGAAACGAAACCACATACACACATGTAAGTACTTTCACTTCATCTGCTGCTCATCGCCGCAATTTAAACTTTACTGAAGAGATAAGTAGTATATTTTCTTCTTTGCATGCATGTAAGTACTTTCACTTCATCTGCTGCTCATCGCCGCAATTTAAACTTTACTGAAGAGATAAGTAGTATATTTTCTTCTTTGCATTCACTAATATGTAAATAACGGCATACAAAAAAATGTAAAATACTCTCATCGGGACCGTTCAGCCCCAAAAGGGCTAAAACTTTGAAAGTTTCATTCAGCACTTCAACACTTTTCCCTCGTTTAATTTTTTCTTCTCCTTCTCAGACACCACTACTACGGCGTGCTTTTCCTNCCTTCTCAGACACCACTACTACGGCGTGCTTTTCCTTTTATCAACAAAAACCTAAAACTTCACCTTTTCCATTCAATTTGAGCCAAGTGGTTTTTGAACTGCTACTTTCTCACTTTCCCTTTTTCTGCGTGTGTGTGTGTAGCGGCGTACTAAATGGACATAGTTGCGGGTGGAAAACAATAGAACAGTCGGAGAAGTCGTTGAGTACGTTCTTGAACTTCACTATCACAAAATGCCAACTTCACACGCAAACAATGCCTACTATTTGCATGCACATTTCCCTGCCAGAACAATAGTGACTGGAGAGTGTGTTGTAAAGGAAATTCACCAGGACCATTGGTGAACTGTAAAGAAAGTTTCAGATAAAAAGGTCATTGAATGCACCCTCCGATTTCCGCACATCTTATTAAATGGGAAAGTTCTAAACATACACACTATATGCATATATATATTTAACCAACGTAATTATGCACGCATTCTTATGTATGTAGGATCATATTTCAAGACCAGAACTGTTTCAGTTTCCTCTTCCAGTTCTCGCATCGTAATATGGTTCTTCTTGTAGTTTATATGTCACCTCAAATTTTCAGAGTTTTATAGGGGTGCCGGAGCGTAACTTTTTACAAGTGGATGCTCAAGTATTTAATTGGAAATTAGAAGCCAATTTTACGTTCTGCTTCTTGATCGGCAACTATTCTGCTGCTGTTTGCTATAAGCATATATTTCCGATTTCAGTCGCAGTTCCACAAACAACTGTACGATAAAGGAAGCATTATACTTCCGATGAAGTCGTGTATGCAAACCTACCTTGTTATGAAACGCAATTTGGAGGACCTCATGTAATCAATAATTAGTGTAGACCCGAGAAATATAGCTCGTCATAACTCAAAACCAAGTTATTGGAGCTTTTGCCGTTAAATTGCTTTGTCGTGGTGAAGCACCATGTTTGTAATTTACATTTTATTTCAGTCTCTGTTGAAGCACCACAGTAGATCCACATCGGCATTATCTTGGCTAAGAACGACTTCAATGTTCTTTTCCTTACGTAAACCTCTACGCGATGTTCATCTTGAATGCATGAGTTTTACAAATGACACCGGAGAATACAAACAAACAAATTACTAACAAACATGAATCCCTTTTTGCTTTGTAGAGAAATTTGTACATAGGTAGTTTTTATTACCATTTAAAAAATCCCCTTTTCTTTTAGATTCGATTTTACACGGTTTAGGTTTCAGAGAAGCAGAGAACATGCTCGTAGCTACAAACGTGTTTAAGTACAAAGCACAAAAGGGGCTGCTGTGTGAAATTGGTATCGCTTTGTTTATCTTTTCGTGTATCTTGCAAGAGAAGAAAAGACAAACATGTGTAAACATGCACGGAAGAGCACTCACTTGGTGTACCGCGCGTTACAGGCAAATTAAAGAGTTTGTGTATGCCACGTATGTGTACATACGCTGGGATAGTATAATGTTGCTGTGTGTACATATCTCGGGCACTCATTCTCTCTCGAAAAGCACAACAACAAGAAAGAGTTTTATGAAAAGTGGGGATTTGTAAATGAAGCATTCCCGGTGCTCCATGTGAATAAGGTTAATAAAGTTTGCCGCTTTATGAGTGTTTAGGGATGCCGTTATTGGATAACTCTAGTTATCTCGTTACCACACTTTATTAAAAGCAACTGTGTATATTCGTACCACTTCTCTACTGGGCTACCATACCACCACCACACACTCATTATTAAAAAAGGCTATTTTCCTTTTTTGTTGGTTTCACAAACATAGAGCGGAGTATACGAGAAAAAATGAACGGCACATTAAAAACGGGTAAGAAAAAAGTTATTAAATAAAGTACCAACTAACATAATATCCTTTATTTACTTAGTATCAGTTTGATCTTTTGCCGTCACTTAATATTTAGTGTGGCACAAAAGGGCATCTCTTCACAAACAACGTATATACAGTTTTATGAATAACACGGACCTTCGACATACATAAGCTCAGCTTAGACAACACAAAATGAAAGGAAACAATTTATATATGTTCATGCCGGGATTTTCGAGGAAAAATCAGAATGGGGAGTTCTGGAAGACTGGGGTACGCATTGTATATGCAATGGTAAAATATAGGAAGTGAACTCTTCACATGAATATATTATTGGAAAGGTCTTCCTGTGTGAGAAATGGCGTTCAATAATACTACGATTACCATCATCATCATCAGTGCTTCTGAGAAGAAAGCTACAAGTATATACAAGCACGGGGGCATGTGCATACAGTTCATTGTGTGCACTCGCAATAAAGTATAGAATTCCGTTCATATTTACATCTCCATTCGCCCTTTCATTGCCAACTTCCCTTCCCATACAATATTTTGATTCCAGATGATTGAAAATGTCACATAAATTTGTTTTATATGCTTCCGCAGTGTTTATCCGTTGAAATCTCGTGATTTTAAAGGAAACATGTCGTTTACGCTTCTCCAGAAATGTTGCGTCTTACTCATCTTTTATGTACATGTCTTCCTAGTGTCATTATTTTGTTGTATGAGAAAGTACAAATTATCAAACTTTCGGCGGCAGTCAAATGCTGGCAATATATTTTAGATAACAGCTACACGGTGATCATTTACATTTACAAGAACAGTTTCACGGAGGCACTTCTTCGACATGCTCTCTTGAAGTTTACCCCTCTTGTGTCTGCCCTCAAAGGAATAAACAGAAAATACCGAATGTGAGATGATAGATGATAAATAGTATGCAACAGTGGTAAAGAAAGAAGAAATATGATTGAATGACAGTTTCAAATCTGATTTGATCTTTTTCTTGCCATTCACTTGCAATGCAAAACAGGGGGTAAAGGTAATTCTTCTGTTGGAGGGGGAAAATAAACTCAATAAAAAATCTTCATTCCTCTTAATGGAAATCAACGGGAGGAAAGAGTACACCTAAGTGAAGTAACCTAAAATGCAACCTTCACATGTTTTCGTCATTTACGGTATAAAGGCACACAGACACTATTGAATTATGTGCCCAAATTCGGGTAAAATGGGGGACGGGAACACGTACGAGTTTTTATGAAAAACAACCACGAGAAATAAAATGATGCGCCATTTTCGTCTCTCACGTGAATGACGGTCGGGCCAAGCTCCATTTTTCAGGCACAAATTTTGATTATTTCTTGCCTTCTCAATTTTCTCTTCTTTTCAATCTTACCTCCGACAAGACCCTTCCACTGTTGGCGTGTCTGCATGTGTGTGCGTAGTTCAACTCATATATTGTCTGTAGTAGCACTTATGCAAGACAGTCTTCTTTTGCACAACTGCGGAACTAGACAGCATTCATCTACAAAAATAGTGGTTGGTTGGATGAAATGATGACGATGACTGAACGCAAATAATAAGGAAGGAAATAAGGAACAATATCGAATTCAGGGAGTTGAAATGAAAAAAAATATATGTTTGAAGTAAACGCTGAAAGAGTAAGTAATGCTATGGAAGCCCCGTAACCTCCCACTTTGTTGGTTATGCTGGCTTGCCTGTCTGTGTAGACTTTAGTAGATTACGAATATACGAAATTTGTGTGCGCCTTTCTTCTTTGCACAGTTAGCACGAATAGTAACCACCTACAGGATGAGATACGAGCTGTGTGAGTGGAAATACGGAAATTCCCATCTGCATGTTAGTAGGTTTATGCAAAAAAAACTCAGGTTTGATTTTCTCCATGTCAAGCTTTTATATCTATACGCACTATGAGAGTGTGAGACGTTGGTTGTTGAGGAGAACGTGGTATAAGAAAAAAAGAAAAAAAGGCAAGTCAGTGGGATATCCCTTGGGAATAACACAATTGAAATCCCAGGATTTTCCATTTTCCTTTCCCCACACGCTGTACAAGGCGTTCATACATGCACACGGCAACGAGAAACACAGAGTTGTGTTTGGAGAAATGGCAGAAAGAAAAACTGAAGAACGAGGGACTTTAACGGAAGCTAGAAGAACTGCGAACATTTCTTAAAATATGTATGCATTAGAATATAATGTGTATAGTCGAAGGTATGGTGAATATACGTATATATTGTACAAAACTGGTGGTATGTAAAGACGCATAACTAGGAAAAGTTGAGAGAATATGTACGGAAAGTTGTGTGTGCACCTTTTATTTCCACCTTTCATTCCTTTTTTACTTGTAAACCAGGGAAATAAAGGTGAAAGGCGAAGGCAGTTATTTTTTCCACGTGTAATTCATATTTTGCATTTTCATATACTCCCAGGTACAAATCTTATGTTTTATTAAATAAGCATCCGCGCTCCTCATGTTTGGCGAAAATGTATCGAGTCAAAAGAAATGAAGTAGAGAATGCGTGAGTGTCATTTGTAAATTTCCCTGAACAGAAGAAAACGGGAAAAAATTAGGATTTCGAGATGAATGTCGGGCTAGATGAAATGGAGATAATAGGCGCCGTACTTGGGTCGTGTGTATGTACACACACATACATCATACATAATACGCTGTCAGACTGGCATGCTAAATAAACTATAAACCTGGTTGGGTTTCGTTCGGTTCCAGTTCTGTTGTGTAATTGAATTCGAATTATGCATTCAGACAATATTACAAGTTGTTGTAAAAAAAAACTTTAATATTTTGAAAAAAATGTAAAAAAAAGTGAACCGTTTGTACTTCAAGGATTATGGTTGGTTTCGTGTGCCTCTAAATTTTAACCAAACAAGCTTTTACATTCAACCGGCAACAAAAAGAAAACCCCCGGTTTGATATAATATTCTGGAACAGAAACAAGTGTAATATCTTGTATTACTTGTTGTAATGAGCGCATTTCATCTCTAGCCGCTGTGTAGCTTCCTTACTATTGTGTAAATAGTCTGTTCAAGATTTTGTTCCATATTTGAAGGAAACTACGACGATCGATACAACAACATATTATATCGTTGGCAGCGTGTTCAGTTGCTCCTTTTTTGTTGACGGCAGTTTCTGCAAAACGTGTAAATATGTCCTGAGAGGACGAGGCACAAGTGACAAGTCAGCACTTGTCAATACCGAATATTGCTAGTAAAAGAGGAGCTGTGTAGGAAAGTAAAATATAAGAAAACAAGTCAACGTCAGCACTTTGTTGTGTCTCACTGACTGTCCTCCTCACTGGGGAAGCTGGAGTGAGTCGACCCTCGTATTCATCCGTATAACCTAGTGAACCAAGCCGTTTGTTCAAAATCGCTACAGTGGAGAAACTGCAGAGAGACAGAGAATAACGTTGCTGGACGTGAGACTCGTTTAACTCCCTCACGTAAAATGGAACTGGGTTTCTGAGTAAGTTGTCTGGAGGAAAAGAGAGAGAGAGAGTATTTCAAACGGAGATAGATGGTAATATATAGGTTCCAAGACTTGTGAATTATCATATTGTATTGTAGACCATGTCTATGTCTCTGTGCTTGGTATCCTGCTGGTGCTGTGTGTGTATGCAGTCTAATTCAGTCGTAATTTCATTCATTGACGGTGACTGTAATTTGAGCCCCTTTTCCCTTGCTTCAAGTTGAGCGGATATTTTATACTTGTAATATAATGGCAGAAAATAGCTTAACTGGTAGTTCATTTGCCTCAAATGCAAATGACATGCACGGCGAAACTTGTGCAAAACTCTTTTAAGCCGCATTAGCACCACGAACAAAATTAAAACGTAAATAAACAGGGAGCTCCACATTTCATCTTTCGGGCTTTCACAAAGTGTTACGTGCTAGAATACAGCGCGCACAGGAAGTATTGTGCCACCCTATGTGAACTTTCCTATTCTCTCTCTCTCCCGCACACACACACATACACCCCTTTGTTCCATTTTTCACAAGTTTGTAAGCCCCTTTGACAGTATAAAGTCTCTTAATGTCCTTTGTCATTTGCCACGTTCGTGTGAATATGTACGTCTTCATACAAATTCTATTTTCGTTTAGAAACAACCTAAATAAAGTCATTTATTCAATACACATCATGGATGAAATCAGTACTAAATAGGCGCCATCGTAGCTTTGAAGAAACAAATATTGGAGTAAACTACCGAGTCAAAAACAGAAATTGCCTAAAATATACCAGTCTCCAATTATGTTTTGTAATAAATAAAAGAGCCTAATTGAAAGTTTCCAAGAGTAAGTACCCGAACGATAAATATACAAAACGACACAATACAAGCATGCGGACAGCTAAGAAAATAACGTTGGTTTTGGCCTGCGAATGCATATCTTTTTTATACAAGGCTAGAAACTTTGTGATAAATTGAAAGGAACAAGAAAAAGGCCAAACTGTGTGAATCTCATTTTCTTTCTTTCTGTGTGCCGTCCTTTGCCAAGCTTTTTCTGTACGTAACGATGTCTTCACTATGTAGGGTTCCGCACAGAGAAAATACAAGCACAAGTAGGTAAATATGAAACTTTCCCTTCGTTTTCCTCAGTTTCTCTTTTCCTACTGCTGTTCACAACTTTCTCCATCGTCAATATTGTATCTTGTAACTTCATATGTGTATGTGTGTGCAGACAGATGCTAAGTATTATTTGTATAATTCACTCACTTCTTGTAGCATTCATACTGCATACGCCATACCAGCATCATCATCATCATCACGATCATGAGTGCAAGCACATACTGTATCAAGGTTTTATTTTGTAGGTAGTGCAGGAAAGTTTACCATCTTCGTCAGAATGCACTTTTGTGTCTCGGCTATAAGGCTATTATTTTATGTATACATTTTCTGGCAAGTAAACGTAACATAAATATTATGAACTGTTGAAAGTTGCAAAGCACTTGCAAAAAATGCCCCGTTGTTCCGCCACTTTTCATTTACTAAACTTTACTGACAGGCCTAAACTAGATTGCATTGTTAGCCCTTATTATCTTGGTATATTCTGCTTACTGCAAAACACTGGAATAAATGTGTATTGTTAATTCAAAACAACGAAATTCATCAGGTCTGTCGTTTTATGCAAGGAACTGTATTTTACACCACCGCAATCTGTGTCCTCAACGAAGCAAGTAGAACAAAAATTTGTGGTAGAGGCTGGATAAATAATGCAGTAATAATAAATTACAAAGGAAGGTGGTGTATTTTAATTTGTAAACCAAGGACGAACACGACCTAGAATCAACCGCAATTGCGTGAAATATACATTAATAATAAATTACAAAGGAAGGTGGTGTATTTTAATTTGTAAACCAAGGACGAACACGACCTAGAATCAACCGCAATTGCTTGAAATATACATGTGTGTTTGTAGGTGATTTTTCGTACAACCTGAAAATAACCAGTACGGTTTTTTGTTAGCAAAAATCCAACAACAGTCACGGGAAATGGGATTCTCAATTTATGGAATGGGCTAATCACTGCACCTGTCGCGTCGCAATTAGAACCAGTGTGGGGGTATGAAATAATTTAGAACAAAAGGATGAAAAGGATTATGTATGCCAATTAGTGCAAATCCAAGTGTTTATCTCCACACGAAATGTACTACAGACGGTGAGACATGCTGTGATACAAATTGGCAAGTTCATTGCTTTCTAATGTGCCCAAAAACACACAATTGATAAATATCTTTGATTGTGGCACCCAATGAACAAATAGATTCAATACTCCAGAAAAGCCCGAAAACATCAAAACATACACGTATTATTAAACGCGATACCGATAAAAAAACTGAAATATTATGCAGTAAGTATGTAATATCGTCAAATTGATCTATAGCGCTTAAATTGCAAACCATTCAAAAGAGCTCATGCTAAGTTCCAGCCACCGCGGAATAGGGAACCGCTCGATGTCGGATGGTGACGCTTTGTTCATTGTTTGCTTTTATCATATTGCCTAATCACTAATCGGTTATGTATTTTGTTGCATCACATTTCATTTTTTGGACCACCTTGCGATACATGTCTTTAGAAGAATATTCGCGAAAATTGTTGAAATCACTAGAATGTAAACTATACGTCCGTTTTTGTATCACTGCCGCCACGTCAGGAAAATAACTTGACAAAATATATTAAATATCTGCTGATGTATCCGACTGTCGACGGCACCTACAAACGGAAAGAGAAAATCGAAAAGCAAATAAGTGACGCTTGAAAGACAAATATAAACACACGGGATATACATTAGCTGTGCCTATTTTGAAAATCCTATATTATACCTCTAAAAGAACTTATTGTTCCTTCCTACACAACTACGACGCTGCCACCAACACCACACACACACACACACACACACACCAACTTTGGCTACCAACTTGCAACAACGGAACAATAGCTCGAAGCTCTCATGCACACTTTCTTTTTCGACAGGAAAGAGATTAAAAATCCATTTGGAGAGAGC
>JAHZNE010001397.1:0-20560 GCA_027744055.1 Callyntrura sp. NNG-2020 | reverse complement strand
AACTGGTTTGGGGCATTGTTATACATATAACGTACATGTATTATGTATTATTGTCCGTTTTGTCCAATTTGTCCATTTTGGACAAAAAGTAGGGTGGACAATGGAAGTTTATCTTCTTTGCATCAAAGCTTCCGGGACTTACTAAACATGCGGTAATGGAACCGTTGGTCTTACAAGAGCTAGATGAAGTGTGCCTTGTGACAAAGGGGGAATTGGCAGGTTACAGAAAAGTGTACTTCAATCTTTAAACATGAGGAGGCCTCTGTGAAATTAAACATTCTGCATAAATCAATCTTCACAGTTGATAGGTGAAGGTGAAAATAAATTAATTGCTGGAGTTCCAACATTCAATTAAAATTATGTTAATGACATCTGTATACTTTATTCAACCGTGATTTAATTTTTTAAAAAATGCAGCAGCAGCATGGCCACGTGTGTGAATAATGTGTTGTGGAAAATAAAAGCAAAATTATGTTTAAGCTTGCAGCAATTAAGTAATGACTAGTGGCCAGTAGTGGACGTGGGTATAGAAAAGGCCTATTTTTGGTGTATTGTCTACTTATAACAACGCTTCTACAAGGAATAAAAAGGATGAGGGAATCGAGTTGTTACTATTGCAATACATCATGTATCATGTAATTAGGCTCAGCTTTCCAGTTTGGTTGGGCCATCCATGTACTTTACTGTTTTACTTTTGAACACCTGCTGCTTACACCAATCAAAAACATGTAAATTGCTACATTATCATATCACCAGACATCCATTTCCCTCGCTGGAGCACACATTAAGAATGCTGACCTCTGATCTGATACATGATCTACAACGCAATACTTACTAACGAAATGTAGTATTTCCTTCTTTTAGTCCACTTTTATTGTCTGGCATCCGCATCGCTGCCTCTTGACTTGACACCGTGTGCCAGATAATAAAGGACAGTAAAAATACGAAGAAAAAAAACAGAATCGTCTTCACCATCATTATATCGATCAACATCATTTTTAAACGACACTACCGACTACCGAGAATAAAGTTCAGCTTTCGTTAGAATGCTGACCTCTGATCTGATACATGATCTACAACGCAATACTTACTAACGAAATGTAGTATTTCCTTCTTTTAGTTCACTTTTATCGTCTGGCATCGTTGTCTCTTGACTTGACATCGTGTGCCAGATAATAAACGACAGTAAAAATATGAAGAAAAAAAACAGAATCGTCTTCACCATCATTATATCAATCAACATCATTTTTAAACGACACTACCGACTACCGAGATTAAAGTTCAGCTTTCGTAAAACCATTGATGGGTATGGGGAAGACAGTTGCAAAGGAAGAATGCAGAATCTAAACACAAAATTCAAATTCAATCATGTCTTCATTTCAATATTTCACCTTATCTGTTGTGTAGTTCACGACGACACAAAGCTCAGATAGAACCACATTTTTCATACTAGTACTCACGCATATCACATAGTGAAAACAAAGAAAGTAGGTATATCGAATTGACGTGGAGGGAATACATTAAATGTTACCACCACAGCAGAATCTGTATGCAATAATGTTCCAGTGACGAACCTTACCTCCTTTCCATTCCCCTATCAAAGAAGTAACCACACACTCCCAGTTCAATGCTGGTAATAATTTATACTTGTTATAATTTTCAGCATTGTGGTCGCCGACGTAAATGGAACCGTTTTGATCATTCGAAGTCAACTCCAGCGTACTTTGTAGAGCATAATAGTTGAAGTTGAGACATATTACAATTTTTACAGGATTTATGTTGCAAAAATTATTTAAATTCTACATGCAAAGTTAACATTTAAAACACAGAAAATACGCTGGGAGTTATTTATAATTTACGGTGCATATAATAAAAACGACTTTTAATTCTTTCCTGTTTACACTTCAGTTTTGAGTTCCAGACTTGACCGGTGCCGAACTGGAACAATATTTTTTTTGGAATTTATCTTTTATCTGGAATTATTTTTTCTCAACTCTCTGACTGCGTCCAGCATGGCTACCATCAACGTGAAAAGTAGTGACGGCGTTGTGCTAACTATGGACATTGCCACGGCGTGTTATTCTAACACCATCAAGAACAGCCTACAACTTATGGGCATGTTTAGTACAGATGTGGTAATCCCAGTTCCAAACGTGACCGGATATTACTTAAAAATGTTCATCGAGTGGGCGGAGCATCACAAGGTGAGAAATTGAAACGATGGATAGATCGCTGGGTGGAGGACTCACAAATTATTTAAAAGTTGTAATGATTAATTACTCAATTCCATTCACATTAGAATAATCCAGCGGAGGCACACGTCGCTGCTCAGAATGGAGGTATCAGTTTGTGGGATCAGCAGTTTCTTAATAGGGATACTTACGTTTTGGTGGAATTACTCAATGTAAGGCTATTTATCAAATCGGCATAAATGTAATATAAAATCTGAAAATGACTAGTCTCCATCGGACTAGTTAACATCGGAAAATGGAGATTCACTAATTTTTTTATTGTATCTCGATGGCTGACAGGCTGCCAACTACTTAGGGGCCAAAATGCTGGTCGACATAACGTGTCTGGTTATTGCAAGACAGATCGAGGCGAATAATCCTGGTCAGATGAGACAATTGTTTATTGTGTAGAACGACCTCGTTTCAAGTTACAACTATCTCCAGTATTTCCGCACAACGAGTTCTGTGGAAACGACAAGTACATTCAACTCTCCATACATGTTGTCCAACTAATGACTAAACGTTGCATGTTGAATAGGTTTGAAAACTGTTTTTTTATCTTTCGTACGTTTATGCTATTTCGACTTATTATAACAAAATGACAAAAAAGGAGTGGTCTAGGTATTTTTATTCACCGGGAAAGAAAAACTGAGTTTAATTTTAATTTAAAATGTGAAGCGACTAGTAGTGGTTTCTATTATCCATTTTAACGTTTCTTATAATCTCTATCTGTTCATTTTACGCAGTTTTATAATACATTGACGTTTAAAAAAAATTCTTATTTTACTTTTTAGTTTACCAACTGTAATGTAATTCGAATTAAGATTTAGTTTAGATTAAGATTTCCTTATATTCTGTCCAAATATCAAGCATTGTCGCCTTTTATTTAATAAACGTTCTAGCAACACTTATATTTTGCAATGACAAGTTGTCTCGTTTTCCGAATAACAAAATCTGGTGAAATTTGACTTTGTAGCAGAGATTGTTTATTATTGCAAACTCTAAACAAGGGTCATAAAGCGGCAAATGTGGTTTCCTCAGAGCTTTGGCACATTCACTCGGACTCCGATCGAAACAGAATTTTCGCCAACCGATGTGCATATTAAGGAAGCGGAAGGAAGGAAATTATCATATTAACTTACACATCCCCATTTTCATTTTTATTGCACGATTCTGCGTTTCATGAGTTGCCAATTATGGCTGTGTGTTTTTAGTAGTTCGGTTTAGTTTGGCAGTGCACACTCGAGAGTATCGACCCGGCTAAAAAATAGACAATTTTACAATTGTACATACATGCTTACTGTTTTCTCGACTCATGTTCTTTGTTCTGCTTTTGTCTTCTCAATCATGAATCATGATCATGATACACGCATCAGGTATACGACACAACAACAAGAAGTTGTACGGTGTAGTAGCTCTGATGAACCATTTATGGTTTATTGATGGATGCAAGATGTAAGGAGAGCAACTACAAAGACGAATTAACAAACTAAGAAGAAAATTCAAATGCAGCCACAATTTCCATTTTTCGTCTCGTATCTGCTACATCCGTAAATGCATTTATCCGTAAATACGGGAGTGTATGCTAATTGCTACTAACAAATGGCAGCAAAGTAGTAAAGTATAGAAGTGTGTCATAAATACTTCGACAACGGAAAATCTTTGTGTAAGGCAGTGTTGAACAAGGTAATTCTTCCCATACTATTTGTCATCAATCTAAATCGGTGCTGTCATTTCTGTGTAGTCCATGTGTCTTTTACTGCGTAGTTTTTGTCGGGTCTGTAAGCATATTGGAAAAAATCTATTGTGCCATAACAATGAAAAAAAATTGGTGTAGTATTATTTTTTATGGGAAATGTAAGGGCATTTTAATAGATCTCGCGGCATTTCAAGTCTCCCCACCACGCTGATCGGTCTTCACGAAATCCGTGTGAGTAAACTGCGTTTTGTCCCCAGTCCCAATCCAGCCCATCAAAGAGCATCAATTTTTGGTGATTTTATAAGACTAATTGGCGTCCTATTTAATAGCGCAACGACCTGACACTTGTTGTTATAGTTTGATTGCCTGAGTGGTGTTCCGTTTCATAAGTTGAATTTATTGTAAACATTTGAAGACAATAACAGACCATCTTAATCACAATGGCTACCACCATCAACCTACAAAGCAGTGACGGGGTTGTGATACCTGTTGATGTAGACGTGGCACGTAATTCCTGCACCATTTGTGACATGCTCGACAATGGGGCTACCGCCAGCAGTAGTGCAGATGAAATTGTCCCACTACCAAATGTTCCTGAAAATATTTTACGGATGTTCATCGCATGGGGGGAGCACCACAAGGTGAGAAATTTAAAGGAAGGTCATTTCACAGAACACATTTCCCATTTCGTCGCAATGTGTAATAATAGTTAATTGTTCCATTCCGTCAGAATCACCCAGAGGAAGACATTGTCGATCACGATCACCTGGGGGGTATGAGTAAGTGGGATGAGGAGTTTCTCAAAGTGGATAAGGGAACCTTGTTCCAGCTAACCAGTGTAAGTTAAACGGATCNGGGGGGTATGAGTAAGTGGGATGAGGAGTTTCTCAAAGTGGATAAGGGAACCTTGTTCCAGCTAACCAGTGTAAGTTAAACGGATCACCGCAGTAGCATACCTAATACCTACAAGATGTTTAAAATGAACATTTCGCATAGCTTCACAAAAATAGTTATTTTCTCGCTGTTCTCGTTTTAGGCTGCGAACTACTTAGATGTCAAAAGGCTGCTGGAAATAACGTGTCTGGCAATTGCAAACTTGTTCACGGAGAAGAGTCCTAAGGAGATTCGGGGAATTCTTAATTTACCTTAAACGGATTGCGTACATCTAGTTCCATAAATCTTGCGATGGGTTTGATTACTGTGTAAAATAATATTTGTAATGTGCTACTGAGCATTGTATACGTTTGAAAACTATTTAATCTTGCGTATCTCTGGCTTTTCGAACAATATTAACAAATTGTCTTTCATCATCTATTCATATACTAAATGTCAACGTCAACCGTACACACATTTGGCGTTTGAAAATTCTTACCGAATCAGCTGGTAACTACAGTTAAAAAATTAAAACTGAATAAGAGTCTTAATGGTTGTCCACATTGGGAAAAAATACCTGATTTTAATTTAAAATTGTGCTCATATGTACAATGATTGCAATTATCGACTTTAGTGGTCGCAAACTTAATTTTCTTTTTTTAAACTTAATTTAATACATTTTTTATTTGCTTGGTTGTATAGGAATGAAGCACTGCTTTCTTTTGCTTAATAAACTTAAATGTAGAATTATCCGGAAGTTCTAGAAATGTGGCATTTATTTTATTAACAATGATTTTTATTATCCTAAGCGGTTAATTAATAACACCATAATGCTATAATAGGGCGAATATAATTACTTAAGGTGACAATTCAATTCATGTCCCCGTCTTCGTCTAGGTTGTTGTAAATGGTCAACTTGAATTTCATGTTGGGTTTGGGACTGGGTTGGTCTCCGACATCTGCACCCATACTTGTTACTGTCATTAATAATGTTAGCATAATGACTCATTGTCATTATGTTAACATTAAGAAATTATATGACCGTATGAATATCATTATAATAAATTGTAATGAGAAAAGTATTTGTGTGTTCAATCCTCAGCCTTAACCCAATGTTTGTAATTCAGGATAACATTATACAGTCAAAAATAAATAAATGATTTTGATGACATAATGGAATAATAAATTTGGTGACAAAATAGTTATCTCGAAACGATTACTTTAACCATGACTGGTAGAACGCCTTTTATACTTTTGGCTTGTTCCATGCTGCTGGCTAGTTGGTCACACACTGTGCAGAGGACAATTAACAATACGCCATTAAAATGCATTTGTTCGTTAATTCACCCAAGGATAAGAATTGAGTTTATAAATTATTGTTTGTAATTGTTCACATGTATTTCATTTCATTACACGTCGACTACATTCAATGTACCATACTTTCCCAGAAGAAGAATTCTTAATTTTATCTGGGACATGGTATAAAAATAAAAATTTACAACAAAAAGTTTAGTAGTGACCTTGTGTAGTATTCCAAATCCAAAACGTAAGATAAGTACACGTGCCATGTAGTCATCAGTCATCGATAATCATGTTCTAAAACTTCGAAAAGAGATGCTTCCTTCATTGGGTAATCGATAAAAACATTAGTAACGCCGTAACGCCGTCGAAAGTGACGCCGTAGAAACAAGCAGTGCCGTTGCAACCGAAAGTCCGTGCCTGGAGAATAGCTGTAGGGACCGGCCTATTATATTTTAAATAATAATCTAGATCCAGTTTTAGTTATTTTAAATGGATCTTCACGATACAATTTGGTATTGTTTTATGTTCTACATAATGACATGACCTTTATTTGGTACGGCCTTTATTACGTACGGCTTTTTATTTTGGGTTACCCAACGATGGTCCGGCCCCCTGGCGGTCCGGCCTGGAGAATGCTCTCCATGTTCTGCCATTCTAGCTACGGCACTGGAAACAAGACATGTAAGAACATGATTAAAAAACTTCCGTGCACCTCCTGTCATACTCTGGCCAATCCTGATCCCATCTGTCCAACGCTGTCATTGTCTTTGTCAAGACGAGCCCATTATCAAAAACCTTGTTTCAATTACTGCAAACAGTATTTGACGTTTGTGGACCTCTAAAGGTTCGCAGAGTCGTATGAGTCATTCAATTAATGTCAAACTTTGCAAAACGTTTTAGCAGAGTACGAGGTAACTGTGTGCCGAATTTCAGCCCATTTGAGCTCGTTATAAATTGTTACCCTTGCCGTTATCTCGTTCTCTCGGGGAATGACCTTCACAGCCCATCTTTCTAATTCGATCGGCGGATTTGTGTATACTGTCGATTGGTAAAAAACAGAATTTTGAAATTCGATACACATCGTGACTGACATCGTGTTTACATGCAGACACGCACAGACAGACAACTTTTCAATCGCAATAACTTGTTATGCACTGAAGCACACCGAAAAGTTAATAATATTGTAGAAGAAATTTCAATCGGAAAACTCCATTAGGTACATACTATTAATATGTTCACAAACACCTACTAATACCGTTTTTATATTTTAGTCGGCATACCGGCATCATCAAATGTCTTATCTTGTTAATGCGACCCTTTTAAGGAGCTTAGAAAAGTCAATGTACCTTTCCCCGTTTAATCTCAATTCAGCATACAATCACATGTAAATACTTGACGATTTGACGTCATCCAACGATAGTTATCTATCACCTACAATAATTAGTCGTTCACAACATAGTGGAATGTAACACTACCTGCACTGGTACCATTAGCGTCTTCTTATGACTTGTTCCCAACATCTAAAATCAGTTTTCGATCATCTTCTGCAGACTCCAGTCCTCTTGACCAGCTTCCCCGATTCCTAACTGAACCTTCCGTTACTTATCTCAGAACTGCTAATGTGTCCCTCTGTTTCGGTAAGAACGGCTACTGTCACACTACAAAGCAGTGACGGTGTTGTATTAACTGTTGATGCAACCACGGCAAATTACTTCATCACAATCAACACCATGATAGAACTCTTGGGCTATGACGAAAATGAGATAATCCCGCTGCCAAACGTCACCGGAGATATATTACAAAGGTGCATCGAATGGGTGGAGCATCATAAGGTGAGAAATTTAAATATTGATTGTCGTCGAAAATGTACCTCCTATTTTTATTCATCATATCATGTGTGGTAATACTTTTAACTATAGTTTCAATTTTCAATTATGTCAGAATAACCCGGAGGAATACGCCCAAGCTCAGAACCACGGCGGTATGACTGAGTGGGATCTGCAATTCCTCGATGTGGAGTTGCAAACCCTGTATGACCTCATTAACGTAAGTTTATAGAGTAGTCATCTCCGTTAGGTTAAAAATAATAATTGCTGACGCCAGCACAGGACTCCAGTTTTCCCTGGAAGAGGAAGATTCATTAATTTAGTTATTTTCACGACGTGCCGTTAATTTTGTCTGGATGGCTTTATAGGCTGCTAACTACTTAAACATCGAACAGTTATATCAGTTAACGTGCGAGGGAGTTGCTAGATTGATGTATGGGAAGACTCCGTTTCAGATGAGGGAATTGTTTGGTCTCCCTACCGACCCCACCTGATGCGTAGAATCTCCGGATTTGACTTAAATGTGGAACGTTGCACATTGGATATTGGATATTGTCTGGATCTGTACTGTAGACTATTTTGATTTTATCTCACAAAATCAATGCTATTTTAAATGTTCTTAATAATATCCATTTTTTAACCGAACATATACATGAATTTTCAAAACTTATTATAGTTTAATATAATAATAATAATATTCCTCTAACTATGTATTCCAACTGTGTTGTAAGTTTTAAAGTAAACTGCACAGTTATTGCGTTACAAAGGTAAGTATAGAAGTAGTAAAAAAAATAAGTAGGTATCTACAGTGTTTTCCTCATCAAAAAAGAAAAGTGCGCTCCTTATTTGATTATTGTTGTTTTTATTTCTTGGATGATGTATGTCTCGACTCATGTTTTCTTTGCATTAATAAACGTAATTCTTGAATTACCAAGGTCTAAAATCATGCCACTTATTAAAAATAATGTAGTAATTATCTTCCCATTAAAATTATTATGTAACAAGCATCGCATGGGGAATCTTACTCTACATTGACAATTCCGTCATTGCCATTATTAATTTCATCTAGCGATCAGCGAATAACATAATCTATTGTGCTCCATCCATCGTACATATCCTAATATAAAGAAGTACACATTTGTTGGAAGGATAGGTTGATGTAAAATTTATATTATGCTCTCCTATACTCTTGATATTATGTAGCTTTCGATATAAATTTTGATTTGACGCAAAACCAAGAAAAAACAAGTGCGAAGAGAAACTTCTACTGTATGGTCACAACAATATCATCTCGAAACCAATGTTTATTGACACAAGGTTTGAATAGACTGGTGGAATGCGGCATTGATGATGGCCTTTTATACTTTCTCGATAGCTGCTACTCGTTGGTCATGAATTAATGAGAGGACTAAGGTATTGAAATATATAGTGCATTGTTTTTTCATGAGAAGAATTGGGTTTATTGATTGCTGTTTATGATTCTCCATTCACCTCCTGCCCTTACTGATTCCACTGTATAATTAATTGCTTTGCTACATATTTATATGTATTGCAGTACGTTAGTAAGATGGGGTATTTGTCGTCATAGTAGTTCAGTCTACAAAAAATGCTGACAGGATGCATGAATAAATAGGATATGGTTAGTTCTACTACAAATGATACATACGAGTCAAATTTATTTCCTAAATATTTGCAGTAAATTATAAATTATCATTATTTATTTATATAAAGAGAACACCAACTTATATTTTTAAATGAAAATACAACTTGTGTAAAATTATGCTACAAGTTTACTATTCTACAAGGAAAGTGAACATGCTCATGCAATGGGTAATACTACACTGATTAGCTTGTTTATGCTGTTAATGTTAATACTTACAATAAAAAGTTGGTAAAATTAATTGTTCTCTATGGAATAATTAGTTAAAATTCTCGTAACGTTTAAATACTTGACGAAATGTGTATAAGCATCATTCCAATAACATCGGTTAGTTTGGTCTGCAATGTGAAACAGGGTTGGCGAGTAAAATATTTCAAATATGTGTTCTTCTACGATAAGCTGATATGCTGAACGCGTTTTGTTGTGAGCCATTGTGAAATACAAAATTTGAACTTTGATCTACGCGACACCAACAATAATACTCATACATTTACAGCATAAGTGTACTGATAAATTCATCATGTAGAGGTCTACCATTCCACAACTAGTTTAAGATATCATAAAATAAACAAACTGCCTTACCACCTGGTATCCCGATACCAGGATGTACACAACAATACATAAATAACTACGTATCGATTCCCGAAAACAATTTCTTCTTACAAATTTATATTAAATAAAAGTACAAGTTGAACAAGCTATCGCGGGAAACTGGCCCGCCTACAAATTGAAGCAACAATGAAAATAGTACTTCCTAATACTAATATAACAACCGCAAAGTTATGTACGTTGATGTCACAATTAAAATATAAATATATGTACAATTATAATTCGCTCAGTCTTCAATAATTGCAATTCCCTATTAATTATTTTTAACTCAGGCCTAAAAAATACGGATACGATTCATATAAACATGTATTACGTCGTAACAAGTTCTATGTTAAATTAATTACGACGGATCTGATATTATCAAAAAATACTCAAATTTTGGCAAACCTATTAATAAGTAGCCATAAAAAACAAATAAAATGCTAAGAAACGTATGTTTATAAAACTATAAATTACAATGCAATCAAAAAGTGTGATGCCAATGCCACAGGAGTGATTTGCCTTTCCGTTTCTCGAAATGTGACGCTACAGATCATTATTACGGAGGTACAGACGAGCATGCCGATAAAATATATACAAAATATTTCAATAATGGCTAACATTTACTTACACTCTACTAATTAAGAGGAATCTGAATCGTTGGAAACATCACTGGAACTGGAAGAGGGGTACATCCGGCCGTTAATCTCCAAAACATTTACACCGTTGTCACTCAACGCCAACCAGCTAGTTATCTTGTCTTCTATTAAATTTAAATATCTTGCGCTCATCTAGACGGAAGCAAGGCAGAACAACAATAAAAAATGCCCCAGTCAGTGCGTACCCCGAATGTTTACAAAATTAAACAAAATCTCCATACCCGAAATCGAACGTTGGTGGTGTGGAGTTCCGTCAGACTGTCCATCTTTAAGAAAATAAAATGTGCCGCAAAATCTGATAAAATAATCTGTCCCGCTAGATCCTTCACCACCAGCTTCCTCAGTTCTGTTAAAATCGGGAAGGATAATTAGTTTCGTTGAATTTTACGACAGCGGCATTTTTACTCCCAACTGGTCTTACTTGTTAGGTTGGTAATAGAAGGTTGAGTCTGCACGTCCTTCAAAATTACAGCGTCAAAATTATGATCCTCTCGGATTCGTATACAGTCCTCTTCAGAAATCCCACTAAAAAGGGATTCCACAGCCATTTCACCGACATCCCATAGATAAACGATAGTGATGCACAACTCTTCCAGATGAGGTAAGTAAATAAATATTTCCACTAAATCTGCCGGCGCGTTTGGAAAATGTGAAAGGTGAACAATCTTCAGGTTCGGAAAGCACCGGGACACGTTCTTCACAATAGGTGTCAGGGGAAATCGATCCGGCAAATAGATTTCCTTCATTGATAGTGAGATTGAGCCCGTTCCGGAAGGTAGCAGTTCTAAGAAAGGGTATTCAACCTTCCAGTAAGAAAAATTTAGAATTTCCAACTTTGGAAAGATATCTTGGTAGAAAAAGGGTTGGACACTAAATCCCTGCATTTCTAAATTTGAGAGTCGCTGCATCAGTGGGAAATTCATGGGGGTTGTTCCAGTGCGAGGGCTGTCCAAGAACTTCAGCACTCTGATGGCTTGACGTTTGTTGGGTTAAAAAGTCTCTAAAGACCGCCATCCCGGCAAAGAAATGAACCCGCAATTGCAATTCTTCCAGTTTTATATTCCTTTCCATGAGCGTGTTTAAACTTTCCTCGTACATCGGCAGGTTCAATCGCAGCTTTTTGACAGTATTTGGAATCTGCGCTAATATGATCTGGTTCAAAACGTGGAGAACTTCAACTTCATTTCTCTCCTGCCAATATTGAAGCGGAGTTTCCAGCCAGAATTCTTGTAAAGTGACAGCGGCCCCCAGTATTCTTCCCACCAACCAGGGCACCCCATTGCTGTAGCGTAAAATGGCCTTATTATTAAAGTATTTTAAAACGAAGACCAGCTTCTTTAGCTTGCCCACTTCCAGAGTCGGGAAACTGCGTCGGGTGAAACTCATTGTGGTCATTCTACTAAAATCACTATTTTTTAAATGTAGGCGCAGTTCCGTTAAGGTGGGGCCACAAATACGTAAAAAGTCGCTCATCAGTCGCTCATTTTCTTTGGTTAAAAGGCTGGAATTAAGGGAAAATCGCTGTACTGGGAGCAAGTGGCTGTTTCTCATTGTCGTCAAAAATCCTGCCATTTTCGAATCACAGCACTTTATATTTCCCCGTTTGGCATGGGATTCTCCGAACCACATTAGTGGCTCTCCTCGACACAGTTTTGTGGCAGTCTCATTCCATTTCTTGCACACGAGACGGATATTCTGTAAGTTCTTAACGCTGTCTTCCGTTAAAGTGTGTTCGTTTCCCCAGTATTTACGGTGGGTGTCCCACTGTAGCACATATTGAAACGCTTTTTCCAAAACCTGTTCAACAACACATTATTGCTTGTATCATTATTAGTCATCTTACAGACACGTCTGTTCCACTAACATCGAAATAATAACATAATTAACTACAATTTACAAAATCTCACGTGATCAATTAATAACGGATGAATATTTGTGTTACGAGGAAAAACATCAGGTTGCACTTTAGCTTGTGCCGTCCTTCTCGAGCCATTGGATTCAGTTCTCGGCAAAACATCATTTTCCTCCGATGGAATAGTCTTAATGTTCCTCCTTTTTGCTCGAGATCCACCAACCTACAAATTGAGAGAGAAGACACGTTTTAATTAATAATTGATCAATTCACAATTTACAATGCCAGTGATCATTTATTTATTCAAGAGATTAGTGGTCAACGGTGAAATCAATATCGATATCAACGATACCCTTCCACAATTTATTTTAGTGTTTCCTAGAGCATTTACGTACCTTCCTGGTTTTCCTACGTTTCCCCATTTGATCTCCTCAATTATTAACGGGACAGGTTATATTTAGAATAATTGCGTTTTAGCCAGAAGTTTTAAATCCAATTGATAAAAAATCAAGCATATCCCAACGGCATGAATTTCGGGAAGCCTACCAGGAGTGTATCATCACAGTTTAGTCCGATGGAACGGCTCGGAACGAACATTTATCATTTACCTGTGTAACAACAACAACACAAAACACATTGAATTGACACGTATTACAAAAAGTGTCTTCGTCACGTCATTACTACACAGCACAGCGTATTGTAGAAGGTGGAAAAGCGCAAATAAACATTTTTAATTGTTTCCCGTCCATCAGTCAGCTTACACAGAGTAGGTCATAGGTCGTAGTAATGATCCATAATAATGACAAATGAAGACCGCTTGACTATCAACTTTATTTTTTATAGTTGCATCCCCTGATGACTGACCACTAACAAAACTACTACATTCCACTAATTATTACTACATAAAAAAACTTACAAAACAAAACTAGCAGTCAGTAAGTCGTACCCATGCCCGTAGTTGTGGTAGTTTCGACGTATCAGTGTTCTTTTCTACCTTCTAGCCATCGTTTGAATATGCACTTACACACACGCTGACTGGCAAACATTTGCCAATCAACCAGCAGCGGGTGTAGTGCATTCCTGCATTAATTATTTCCATAAATACGAAAAACGCAGCAAGTTCCATTACTGCATTACTTCACCGTTTTCAAGAGGCATTTAAATAGATTGTTGTATGATGAAGACATACACACGCATATGGGTCGAACAGCCCGCGAGACTGATTTCATTGATAAAATCAAAATATTCAAATGAGATGACATTTTACAACAAACTAATGAATGACTGTTCCGTGGGTTGGAAATTCACACGTACACGTACAGAAATATACACTTTTCCCCACAGTTATGCAAATTGATTTCTTGAAGGAATGGGATGGAAATTACGGGACAGACATATGACAGCTTATTGATTAGTGTTTCCATCTTTTTTTTATTCTTTTAAGCATAAATTAGATAATTAGATATATATTTGCGGTATGTTGTCAAAACGGACAGATCTTTCTCAACTTTTTTCAGTTTTGGTTTCCACGTCCAGCTGTTGCTGATGGTGCAACATGGCGTAAAAATAACTCTGTGTATCCTTCATTAAATTTTCCGGCTTGTCATACTCCTACAAAAATAAATAAAAATTGCAAAATGCGGGTTTACTTAAGGGACGTCAACAAAACTGCATGTTGATAAGAGGCACGCCTACCACGACCCTGCCCTCGTCCAGCACCATAATCCGGTCATTATCTAGGACCGTCTGAAGACGATGGGCTATTGTGAGAATGGTACAGTCTGCAAATTTGGAGCGAATTGTGTGCTGCACTAGACTATCCGTCCTGTACCCATCACATAATAAATTTACTTAACGAACCACACAAAATTAATCCCAACAAACAATGACCACAGAGGTCAAGAGAAGTCACACGTACGCAGGAGCGGAGTGTATGTAACCCCACATTTCCAACGGATACGTCATCCAAGGTTATCGTCCCATGGCAAGGTTCAGTTAACCGAAATAATGCGGTGATCAGAGAACTCTTTCCTGCCCCTGTGCGCCCCACAATTCCCACTTTTTCTCGGGAGTTTACGGTAAACGTAATTTCATTGAGAACCCTAGTTTTTGCCCCTTCGTCGTAGGCAAGTGACAAGTTTTGGAAACGGAGACGCCCCTCTCCCGGCCAATGTCGAGGTAAATTCGCATCTAATAAATGAACGATTTCATATTCCGTAAAACTTTGAAATTACAAAGTAGACTGGCAAGTAGACATTTATTACCGTCGGGGCATTCCAAGGGTGCTTCCGGCTTCAGATGGGTGTATTGAAACGCCCTCTCGACAGCAGTCATATAATTTTCCGTTTCCGCCGATTGCTTTACCCCTACATAATTTAAAAATACTTTCTTGACTTTCCAACTGGTGACTGTATGTCCGTGTAAACACAACTTGTTATCATACCCCAAGTAAGAGTTCCAGCTACACCCAGAATAGAGGAAATAGCCATTCCCACATTCCCACCTAGCGACGCTGTTCCATACAGTCACAACATATCATAATTCAGAAACGCAATCATCAAAATAAGAAATAGGATGATAGAGTTGTTATCTTACACGTGGTTATCCCTAGGAAACCAAATGACACCACCGCCAAGAACACAGCAACCATGATATCCAGCCAAATGGAGAACCATCGATTGGTGACAATCATCATGTAGTAAACTGCAGTGTGCGTATCCTGAATTTTGTCAAATTGGTCCACTACCCGCTTTTCCGCTTGCAAGGCTCTGATGGTCGTTACCCCTTGCACCGTCATGGTCACGTGGGTAAACAAGGGGGACTTTGCTGCAAGTAAGGCCGTCAAAAATGTTGAATGTTCCCAATTTTATAAGAAGTTTATATTTTTCATTCGATTCTCACCTAACGACTCCACTCGCTTCAGATCCGTCGCGGTTTTAAGAAAAAATGCCCGCAACCTCCAAAGACCAACCAGGAGTAACATGGCAGGTACTGCAAGATAATGATTGGACAAAATGTTCAGGGCCAACATACCAAACAAGTTACAGGTGTGGTTCGTGAAGTCGTAAAAGGAGACCGGAAGCTGTTCGTCAATCTGATTCAGGTCTTTGGTGAACCGGTTCATTATCCGTCCTGTACAATGTAAAAACCACGTTCCGGCCAGTTAATATGATTTGTATTATGGAACAGATAGATAAAAGGGAATTAACACATAGTACCTGAGGGATTGTCATCGAAAAACTTCACGGGCGCCCGGATCAAACTGTGGAACATGCTGTCATGTATATTGATGCTGATTCGCATGCAGTACCAAAAGAATAAAATGGACCGGAAGAGAAAAAATGTAATAAAGGCAGCAATTATGGCACAATAAACGTAAACATAAAAAATCTGGTCTGTTGGATCATCTTCTCCGGCTACTACCACTGCAGAGGTGTTAATTGACTGGGTTGCCATCGCGTTGCTCCACAAAGACAGCCAGTAGTCCGTGCAATTGCTCAACACTTGGGAAGACACGAAACCACAAAGGACCACTACTATGATTAAGCCTGAGCCCCCAGAACGAAAGTAGTGGTAGTACATGTCAAAGCCGACAGAGCCAACTTCCTTTGTCTCTGCGTTTCCTTTGTTGACCGCTTTCTCGCTCAAATTGTTTTTAAGTTGTGGAGGAACGACGCTGTTATTGTCGATAGCATTATGGGTGTCCAAACCTTTCCTTGGGGTGGAAACTACCTCACCATGAAGCTCATCCACGTCGGGAAGGTCTTCCTTCATGTATTCTTCACTGATTAAAGTGGTGAAGTCAATGTCACTATTCTTAAGCTCGTCGTAGGTTCCTTGACCCCAAATTTCACCATCCTGGTCATCAAGATATTTAATTACAACGAATCCTCTAAGCTGCTAGAGTGCCATGTCAACTTACCCTGTTGAGTACAATGATATGATCCGCCTTCTGTAAGTAATGCAGTTGATGTGTCACGAGGATTCTCAGTTTCCCCTCCAATTCCCCCCGAATGCAATCGTGAAACAGGGCTTTGCTCACTTTGGTGTCCACCGCGGCAAGCGGATCATCCAGCAAATAGATATCCGCCTGTTGATAAATGGCCCGCGCTAAATTCACTCGCGCCTTTTGACCCCCACTCAACGCCACTCCGCGTTCTCCTACCAAAGTCATATCCCCCTCTGGAAACTGATGCATGTCGTCTTCCAAGCAGCAGAGCTTCACCACTTTCCAGTATCTCTCTTCATCCATTTCCAAGCCAAACAAAATATTCTGGCGGATCGTCGCGGGAAAGATCCATGCCTCTTGGGAGGCGTATGACAGTCGACCTTGAACGTGACAGACGGAAGAACTTTCGTTTTTCTCCTTTAAGGCGGCAGTAATGGGAAGTTCGGACAGTATTGCGTTTAGAAACGAAGACTAAATCATGCCAAAAACAGAAAGTCATTTTATATTTAGCTTTTCCATAATATGCACCCTATTCCACACTTACAGATTACATTACCTTCCCTGAACCTACGTGACCCACCACCATGACAAGTTGGTTTCCCCGTAAATCCACCGTGAGATTTTTTAAAGTTTGTTGTTCCTGCTGCCAACTGCAATTAAAGACAGACAAGCGGTATCACAACTGACAGCGGAAGATAATGATTACGGGTAAAACCTTCATAAAGTTCTACCTACCTTGCTGAATAATTTTTCATGACAACTTTTGGCTCCATTTCGCGCATGACCCCCAAGGAGATGTCGTTTCCTGAAATGTTATCATTGGAAGATGTCCCCCTTTGCTGATGTGACTTCATGTTATCCTCCGACAACAAAAATTCCTACAAAAAAGGTATCAAAAGTTTTCATAGTTTTATGTTAATTTCCCGCAATCATTACCCTATTTTCTACGTTTTTGGCAATACCTCAATGCGGTTCAAAGACACAATCAGTTCTCCCAACATGGAAGTCCCGTTAGGAAATCGGTGCATCATGGTTAGGAGAATAATGCTGATAATGGTCACCGTGAAAAATGCCTTATCAGCCGTTAACCTGTTTCCCAGGAGAACGTACAAAACGAGAATTGCAAAAGGGATCGTCTTAGCCGCCATGTAATAAACGGTCAAGTACATCCCGCGGAGATAGAGGATCCTCCGTACAAATTTAATTTCTTGCCGCCTCCGCTGCGAAATAAGGGCGGCGAAGGGTTTCTCCCAAGCGTACATTTTTAGGAGACGCACCCCGCTCAGTATTTCATTCAGAAAGCGGCCCCGTTCGTCCGTTCTTTTGGCGATACGAATCCGAAAATACATGAAGAAACTACCGACCAGCGTTTGCAGGGGCAAAAACAAGACAAGGCACCCCACTCCTCCAAAACCGGCCACGCCCAAAACATCCCAGAGGAGGAAAGTGAACAAAATGAGTTGAAGGGGGGCAATGTACAAAAACTGAATCATGTGGAGACTTGCATCCAGGCGACCCACATCACTGGACAAGAGATTACAGAGCTTTCCAACGTTCAAGTGTTCCGAGTCGGTTTTGCGAAGTCGAAGAATCTAGCAAACCGTACACGGACCTTTCATTATGATGTTATCATACCTGACATTGATAAGCTTTAGGATAAGGTTTAGGGAGTGTTTTTACCTTGCGGTAAACGAGCGACGACAATCCCAGTCGGCTTTTTAGCCCCAGATGCTCCATTGCCCCAATCATATTCTGTAGAAAGACCCCATGAGCAAATACCAGCAGCACCAGCGTCCCGGCATAGAAGAACTGGCAACTTCCATCGTCCTTTTCATTTTCCTCGGCGAAAGTTTTTAAAAAGCTTCGCAAAACGAGGGGCTGTAGTGTTCTGGATTAGATGCATACAGTCACTTTAATGTTACATGCGATGCATTATATGAATAGTGAGATCAGGTTTTATTTCCTCCAACCCCGGGGTACTCACCGTAACACAAACTCGTCAAAGCAATATCCTAAACCAATTAGCAAACACTTCCACCACAGCAAACGGGCTAACACTTTCCACAAACGAGGACGACGGTGACTTATCTTGGCTCGAGTGATTTCCTCTTTCCATTTCCTACACAAATGGACCAATTCTTTGAAAAAACGCACAAGAGTGATGACGGTTTGATAGGAGTTACCGGTCTTACTGTTCCAGTTGGTCCCCCAAAGTTTTTGACCCGTCCTCCGGCAAGGAATGGTAGACATCCTCCAAATTCAAGTCCTTTTTCGTCCCTTGTCGTAAAAACGGGAAAAGCCAAAACAAGAAAATTTTCGAGATACGACTTGCCTTTAATTCGGGACTAGGTCGGAAGTTACTTTCTGGGATGTCCATGGTGTACAACGAAGATAAACTCACAAAAAATATACGTATAACCCCTGTGCTCTTTTAATGCAAAGATATTTATTTGATGGCTTCTTTGGTTGCATTAAAATCTGAAGAATCTGCAGCGATGGCATAGTCATGGGCTGGCCACAGCAGAAGCAGAAGTAAAAACAAAAGCAGCTGTCAATCAATAAGCGTCTTTAATCTATTTGCGCCCTATATTTGTATGCTTGTCATGCTTGTGCCCATTCTAATTTGTATTCAATGCATTTCCTATATAAAAAGCAGATATGGAACTGGCACACGATCACGATCGACGATAATCTGTGTTACGTCAGCAAAACATTGTAATTAAAACTCCAGTTTTTACTCTCACAACTTATCTTAATGAGCGGCATAATCGCTACTGGGTCGACGAACAGATGGCTTTATACCAGAAATGTTTTCAATCCAAGTGAAGTAAATATGTAGCTATTTTCAAGTGAGGAAACATTTGCCGCTTCTCTAACCTTTGACATTATGATAAAAGTGGAATATGGGAGTAGAAGGGGATATGACATGGTATCAGCGAGTACAGAGACGGTTTAGAGACAAACGGTTTATTTTTAATTCCAACCGTGCATCAATTATGTTTAAATGTCATTACATATTGCAAGCGATGGAGGTTATACGGGGGAGTTCGCTTGCCAGGGTCAGGTCAACTTTTCCCGGTATCCTGATACTGCTGTAGTCGTTGATGATGCAGCATGGCATAAAAACAGCTTTGGTGGTCCGTCATTAAAACTTCCGGCTTGTCATACTCCTGCAAGAAACGGTAGTACACAAGGTTGAAGGGCGGTTCACTTCATCAATAATGAAATTGCGAGCTAATAAAAGGTCAACTTACAACAACTTTGCCCTTATCCAACACTATAATTCGGTCATTGTCCAACACCGTCTGAAGACGATGGGCAATTGTGAGAATGGTACAGTCTGCAAATTTGGAGCGAATTGTGTTCTGCACCAGATTATCCGTCCTGTACCCACCACATAACAATTTTACATGAATGAATAACCAATCAACCCAACAAAAAATAACCACAGAGGTCAAGAACGGTCATACGTACGCAAGGTCACAATTAGCAGTCGCTTCATCCAAAACAATCACTCGATTACTTCTGAGAACCGCCCTGGCCAAGCAAACCAGTTGTCGTTGCCCCACACTAAAGTTACTTCCCCCGTCAGCCACGGGACAATCCAAATTTTGGACCGCATGATGCAAGTCCACCTCTTCAACGACTCTCCAAAGTTGATCGTCTGAGAACTCATTGAAAGGGTCCAGATTGTAACGCAAGGATCCCGTGAATAGCACCGGATCCTGGGGAATTATCGAAATTCTGGAGCGGAGTGTATGTAACCCCACATTTCCAATAGATACGTCATCCAAGGTTATCGCTCCATGACAAGGCTCGGTTAACCGAAAAAGAGCCGTGATCAGGGAACTCTTTCCTGCTCCCGTGCGACCCACAATCCCCACTTTCTCGCGGGAGTTTACCGTAAACGTAATTTCGTTG